>JBAMJV010001201.1:0-159917 GCA_037951105.1 Echinarachnius parma | reverse complement strand
TGCATCAGAAACATGAATTCTCCTTGATAATAGAAAATATTAAATCAACATTTTATGCCTTTGAAAAGGGACTTTTAAAACAATTTTTCAAAGAAACTAATGGCTTTCCATACTTTCAAGTCCAACTCGGTGTTAAGATCGACTTAAAATCTTTGTGAAACACGGCTCCAACCTGCAAGTGCGTATATCACGAGCCGCTTCGGATGGGGTCCATGGGGGGGAGTCCCCGGAAGCTTTTGGATTTGTAGCTATCTGAACCCCCAAGATCAAAACTATACCGGCTATAACAACTTTTGTTATTTCCACATTCTGACCAATTTGTTTAAACATGTCGTTTAAAACACACGAAAAAATATATTTAAAATGATCAATGTGTTCAAAAGGGACATGGTTTCAATGTCCATAATTATAGACTAATGCGGTGAAACTGAGAATCAGCGGGCACCCCACCCCCCCCCCCCCCCCCCACACCCATCCACCCCATCCCCCCACCCATCCACCCCATCTCAGGTTCGAAGACGGAGAAATATAACTAATGTATATCTCGTTCATGTCAATGCCATTATCTATACTGCTTCGCTGAACAATGCACGGCTTCATCATTCTATTCCAGTTCTCGATTTCTCACAAATGCAGCCACTACTTTGTCAGTTCTAATTTGATTTACATCGGCTTGGTGTCTACAATCGTGAAACCATGCAGGGTCGAGATATAAACTGGGGGAGGGGGCATGAGCCGAGTTTGGGAAGGAGGGGGGGGGGGGGGGGGCAAGGATCCAAAAAAAATGGGTACAGCATGATTATAAACATCTGTATACTGTTATATGTAAACTGTATACAGCCAAACCTGTTTTTGGCGACCACAACCTGTCTATTAAGATCATCACTTGAATAAAGATCATGAAGATCACATACTTACTATACTATACCCTCGCATCCCTATAGGATGCTGCGACATTTGCTCCGGCAAAATATAGGTTTTCCCGCTCAATTTGACACTTTTTTCAATTGAATTCATTAAGGGTCATTCAATTTCACGCATGCGGCGTAATCGTTGGTATCGGTCTTTCAAATTCCGAATAAGTGCAAACGAATTCATGCATAGGCATACGGTTTCGTGACTTAGACACAATAGTTCATTTATGGGCACTCGAATTCGCGAATGTGCAGTATAGCGCCAGCGTGAACTACATGCCATTTTGAATGACCATTGATGAAAAGGTATGCTCTCTGTGTATTCACTTGCTCAGACGTGATTTTGAACGACTTTTTACGAATTCGAATGCTGCTTTGATACGGCGATCGCAAATCGCGCGAATTTGTTTGCTCCTTATATCAATTTGATTGTCACAATCGCGAAATTGAGCGGGAAAACCTATTATTATGAGGGCTAATTACCACCCTATATTTGTCGTGAAATTCTGTGTCATGTTTAGGCTAAGATGTCCCCACGATATACATGTATAGGAGGCCGGCAGTGAATGGAGTAATAATTCCCACAGACAGGGGACGGGTGTGTCAGTTTAAATAAGGGAGAGCAAACCCCCACCCTCCTAGCTATACTCTACCGCTGTGTCTTTCGCGCCCGGTGGGGTGGGGAAGGGGGTCACTCTCATACAAAAGTGCTATACCCACCCGTGTCCATCAACCTCTGAAATGGACCCTAACGTCGAAAACTTGTGCAACTGAAAAGGAACCCTTTTTTGTGGGGTTTTTTTCCTAATGAGTGCTGAAAATCAACCCTTTTTTTAAGGAAAACGTCGACGACGTGCACCTGAAAAAAATACCCTTTTTATGGGTTTTTTTCTAATGAGTGCTGAAAACCTCCCCTTTTAAAAGGAAAACGTCGACGACGCCGTATAGCTGAAAATGATCCCCTTTCGACGCTTTTTTGGACGTGGGTGCGTAGACAGTCATGTTGGGAGTGACCCCCCCCCCCCCCCCCCCCCCCCCCCCCCGCTTTTGCGGTGATCGTGATTACCAGCTCAATTTTGCACCAGCGCCGCGAATTACCGCCCATGCGTGTGACGCGATATTTTGCGGATGACTACCCGCACCGTATATATACGCCTAATTGCAAGGGGGGCTTATCATGCTTGTGCAAACCATGGATTTGACATTCATGTTCTAATCATGGAAAAGTATACTGCCCTAATCTGACAAAAGGAAGCAACTGACAATTGGTAGTTTTCTTTTTAAATGAGGATTTTGATAATGATATTTGTGCAACTTTGCTTCCTTTTGACCTATTAATTTCTCATAAATGGATTATCAGGTGACTTAAATTTTTTCACCATTGTGTAGGGCATATTATTATCTCAATTACCCCAAAACAAGTTTTTAAAAGACTATCCATAAAATTGTCAGTCGCTTCCTTTTGTCAGATTAGAGCTAGAAAAGAGTTATATTACATGTGTGTGCCAATATTATTATGTGAATTCCTAACCTTTCATGTGAACTTGTGAAAGAAAACGGACAGAATGAATAACATCACACCAGTCCTCCCGAACACCGTCTAAAAAGGGAATACATGTTATGTACCACACTCTCATCACTCCTAAAACATGCACATCCAGCTCATGATTCCTTTGCATGGAAAACACTACTCCCACCCCAGCCCCCCCCCCCCCCCCCCCCATCCTCCATACACCCCCGCCTTTGCGCTTGGAACCAGTAATTCTACCAAATGGATCCACTTTCCTACAGGGATTTACCTTGCTCTTGTTGGTTATATTATATTATGCAAAATTAAAAATTGATTGCAGTAAATCCTCATTTGAAAATCAGAATATTTCCCAGATTGTATTGAGTGTAAGCATGGTAAGAAAAAACAATTCACAACCCCACCCCTCCCTCCTATGTACTTTGTCCATCGCTTCCATGTTTAAGGGAATACTCCGACCACCTGCAGTCCTGCACCCTAAGCCCCGACAATCTTTAAAGGGAGCATCACTGCCCGCCCCCCCCCCCCCTTCACAAGGTTCATAACCACCCCATATTTGCTCCTAAAACCCATATATCTTTATAGCCTTGTATTTCCTTTCAGTTTAAGGAAACTAAACTCCCACCATGCACAACCCCCCCCCCCCCCCTCGCACCGACCCCGCCCTTGCAATTGAAACCCATATTCCTACAATGGATCCCTTTCATAAAGGGATGTACCGTATAGCAACCCTAACCTTGGTACTAGACCAAAACGACTGGCAAAAATTACCACGCGCCTGCAGACATAACATGGCAGAGAATCGAGTTTGTCTTGTTTGGATATCACGATATTTCCAGTCTACGAGGGGCGTTCAATAAGTTCATAGCCCAACCTTGAAGGAGTCAAGGTGCAACATCAATACATACATACAGGTGTTCTTTCATCCATATAATACTGATGTACAGCCAAGAGCTTTTCGGCATTTTTTCCTGAGAGCCTCAAGGGCCTCCTTGAAGATGGCTCTTAAAGACCTCTCAAAAACCTACATATTGGCAGATTTTGTCTCATTATCCTCCTGGAAATCACAATCTTGGGATTGTTTCTTCATAATGTCAGAAGAGATATAACGATACCAGGTTTGGGGGATAAGGAGGAATCATCAACAAACCAATCCCGCAGTTATTAGCTTTTCAAAAGTCACCTGGCTCTTGTGAGCAGGCACATTGTCCTCAAGCAGCATATGTCTCTCATCAACTTGCATTGCTTAATTTTCCAACATTTTCCAAGTGAATTTTAATGAACATTGCATCAATAAAAGCCTGTCTAGATCAGAAACAGAATACAACTGACCTGGCTTTGCACCACTGACCATGTGAAGGATGCAACATTCCATACACAACATTAGGTAACCTAACTTCCTGCTCCTTCATGGTTGGGCTATGAACTTATCGAACGCCCCTTATATGTAAGGAAACCTTTCCCACCTTCAACTCCGTCCTTGCTCTTGAAACCCATATTCCTACAATGGATCCCGTTCCTAAAGGGATGTACTATGCGCCCCTGGTACTATAGACTGAGAAGACTGGCGAATATTAACACGCACCTGCAGAGAAACTTTGATTGCAATATTCCACAAAGGAAGACATCGATGTCGTCTTGTTTGAAAATCACGATATCAGTCCCGTCTAATTATCACGTGTAAGGGAAAACTAAGCTTGGATTGACTTACTCGACTATGTTTAAGGAAACATTAATCCCTCTGAGAACCTCTCCCCCCCCCCCCCCCCCCCCCCTCTCTCTCTCTCTCTCTCTCTCTCTCTCACCCTCACACCAACCCGTCCTTGCTCTTGAAACCCATATTCCTACAATGGATAACTTACCTCCAGGGATGTATACATTATTTGCCCTTTAGGTATATTATTATACTACATGTAGGAAGAATTAAATCCCTTCTCAGGGGTAGAAAATAATTCCCTTCTTTAATATTATTGAGTGTAAAGCCCTCTTCACACAGAGGCAGAGCCGACTCGACCCGATCCGACTGGTTTTCAGTCAGGCTATATAGAGTCGGTTTCGCTCAGTCGTAGCCGATTCAATGTGTTGAATCGGCCTCGAATGATCTCCGACTGGCTCTTGACCGGCAAAACAGGAGTCCTGTACAGTACTCCTGAGGCAACGTATACTGAGCTGAACTGATTGAAAACCAGTCGGATCGGGTCGAGTCGGCTCTGTGTGCGGAGGACTCAAGGGAAAGCTTCTCAGACCACCATCCCACCATAGCCCTTAAAACACATACCGTATTCTTATCACGAAACAAACTACCCTAGCCCTGTCCTTAAGATTCCCTTATTTTTGTTTTTTAAGGGAACACTACTCGATCCCTCCCCTATGTTATTTATGTTTCACATTGCTACATCTCTTGGAACCAGTGTGTGCGGTTCCACATGCCCTAGGACAACAGTGATGAACTTCGCTTTAGGGAACCCTGGCACACATACTGCTTCTGTATTTTGTATATAATTAGTATTTATGTAAATATTTGTGTTTTGTATTGTGCACTGTTCTATGCTTTTTGTTCGAATAAATAATAATATCAATAATAAGAATATCCCCTCCCAAACCCCACCCTTGCTCTTAAAACCAATAATTGCATCGTACTTGTATATATGTCGTTCATGCTTATAGAAACACCATCCCCATTTCCACCCCATCTCCTCTCATCGATCACACCGTTTGCTCCTGAAACCCATGCATATATTCCTACAAATGTATTCATGGTCTTACGGGGATAAACCTTGCCCTTGCTATTAGAGAAAAAATATAAAAACACAAAACTCTCACGTCCAATCGTTTGACGCTTTTTTTACGGATGGATTCGTCCATGTCTACTTTCAAATGTTCACGGACGGACGGGCAATGCATTTTCGTGGAGGGGGCCCCATGGCTATTACGTACTTCGCCCACCTCTCGCTAACCGGCCGCTAACCGAATATGATATGTTCGTTGCCCGAATATTGTCATTTCAGTTCATTAATTTCGAGGAGGGAGGGTGGAGGAGGGGGCTGCAGCTTCTAGCCTAGTCAGAAATAACCGACTCTACCTGAGGTTTTCTTTTATATCGGAATTAGCACTAACTTTCCATAAATGGAGCGGTGAAACCGGCCGACGGAATACTAGCAAGCAAACTGTCTAAACTCTTAACCAGACTAATGTTGCTGTCTTATAAATGCAAAAAGGTGGTGCAAATCAATAACAACAACAACAAAATAAAGCATGTATTGTACTATTTGCCCCCCCCCCCCCCCACACACAAAAAAACACACACACACACACACACAAATAATGTATGAAGTATGAAAACCCCGTTCCCCTGCTGCAACAGCCACGATCACATGCCAGTATAGCACGAGGGGGCGCTCTTGCAGAAGAATCGCCGTTGTAGGCTCGGGTCTGACAATCCGAGCGTCAACAGACGCTGAAAGCAAAGATGTGGGTTTTGTTTCGCTTATTTTACAGACATTTCATGTCATTTAAATGTTTGAGGACTATATCTATGAATATTTCACCCCCTCCCCCCCCCCCCCCCCCCAAAAAAAAAGGAATACAAAAATAATACAAAATTAACAATAGGTGATGAATTGGAATGCGGTGCACAACTAGTTATCATAAAAACTCAGATATATTACCATCATGTTTTATAACAACAAATAACTGTATGTTTTCTCCTCCTAAGGTTAAAATATCCTTCGTATTGTTGTATTTTAGTTTGTATGCAGCCCTGCCGAGTGGAAAGTATGAGGCAGGTGGTACAGCGAATAGGGGGCTGCAACCCTCCACCCCCTCTCCCTGTGAGAAACACCAACGTTGGGAGGAACCTCATAATCATATGTATATATATTCAGGCAAAATTCCCAAATATACTTGCAAAAGGAAGAATGATATTTGGGCAAATAAATGAACTCAGCCCCCCGGCCCCACCCCCCCCCCCCCCCCCCCCACCCTCCCCTGAAAGAAAAAAACTGCCCATATGCCCATAAGATACAACTTTGTAAGTTTTAGTTTTAAACATTTTTTCTTCAGAAATAGGTTGAAAGAGGGCGCGTGTGAAGGACGTCTGGTAGTTACACCGTCATGCCAGGGGGTATAGTCAATTCAATTTCTTTCTAGTACGATGATCCGATACATGTAACGCCGCTAGCGGGTTGAAATTAAACCGAACTATTTGTTGCACTTTGTCCATATTCATGTCGTTATGATTCTTTCGCAAATGTTATTACCTTTCGTATCGCCCCGAGCCCTTTCTCCTGTCTCCATCCTCCCACCCATCCTCCACCTCTCTATCTCACTCTCTTTTGTTTTAGTTTTCTTTGTCTAGTTCTCTTTTGCTCTATTTACTATTTATTTTATATCTATCTAATGTCATACCTTACATTAACTTTATATACAATTTAGAACAATATTGCTTTGAAAGTGCTCCCTTCCTTATACCTCTACCCAAACCACCCTCTCTCTCTCTCTCTCTCTCTCTATCTCCCTGTCTGTCTATCTATGAATATCTGTCTCTCTGTTTGTCTGTATGTATGTCTGTCTGTCTATATGTCTGGCTGGCTGTCTGTCTCTCTGTCTGTCTGTCTGTGTGTCTGTATGTCTGCATGCCTGTCTGTCTGTCTGTCTGTCTGTCTGTATGTCCATCCGTCTGTCTGTCTGGCTGTCTGTCTGTCTGTATGTCTGTCTGTATGTCTGGCTGTCTGTCTGTTTGTCTGTTTGTCTATCTGTCTGTCTGTCTGTCTGTCTGTCTGTTTGGATGGCTGTCTGTCTGTCTATCCGTCTGACTGCCTATCTGCCTGTATTATGTATGTATCATGTCTGTCTGCCTGTATGTCTATCTGTCTGTCTATATATATCAGTGTATGTCTGTCTGTCTATAATCAGTGTCTGTCTGTATGTTTGTCTACCTATCTGTCTGTCCATCAATGGTATATAAATCAATCCAATACAAAACAATTATTAAATAAATATGTCTTTATTGAGCACTGACACCAATGCCCTGTAAGGAACAATTATAATATTGATGCAACTTCCAGAGATAGTGTCATTTTGAAGGAAGTATAGTTTTACATTAAAATGTAATGAATATTGGTGAAGCAATTTATTTCAAAGTACTTTATAGGCAGGCCCCAGGGGCCCGTTTCATGAAAGGCTCTTAATTATGCTCGTACACAACCTTGGTATAACTTTGACATTTACGGCAACACGTGCTACATGAAAGCGTCTTTGCTATTATACTTTTAACCTTGTCCTTTGTGATCGGAACAAACACCATCCATATGTCTGTAGATCAGTTATCGTCACATGACAGGGTCCTAGCTAAGAGCCTTTCATGAAACAGGCCCCAGCAATACAGTGGAACCTCATTATAACGATGACCATGGGACAATGAAAATAACCTTATTATAATCAGAGTACACAAAATATATATACAGAGCCTGGACTCTCAAAGTTACCTTCATACATCAATGCTCTATATAAGGAGGTATCAGTGAATTTTTGTAATTTTTTGTAATTTTCTATTATCTTGAATTTCATGTTACATAAAAATGAAATTAATTGATATGAGATTCCAAAGTATTCTAGAGAATTTCAAGACCAGCTTTGTATTTCATGAGAAATCATCTTTAAAAGTTCTCAGTTTCCTTCTAATGTATGTACATGAATGTCTACACTAACATCTAGCAATGTTAGACTGCAACACTTTTACTATAAACTTTTCAAAGTCAATGATTTATGGGCTCACATTACATCATATTTGTGTCAATAATTATAAATCGTTATTGCAGCTTGCCATATTGTTCTATATCACATCATTTAGTATATATTCAGCTTGATCTGTCCCTAATGCTTCCGAGTCCCACAAGCACATATTTGTGTTGAATGTCAATTGTTTCCATCGCTTGGCACTAAGAGGGCTACATAAATGTGATCTGCCAAGTATTCATTTTACTTCTTGAACCACGACCCGAAGAACCGATGGAACATGGGGTCTTCTGTGTGCTCCCTATCCGAGGGACCCCCAAATCCACCGAGTCCTGGTATCGCCCCTCTGTCCCCTGGTAATGCACCCCTGTCTCCTGGGAGTGCATCCCTGTTTCGAGGTGCTAAGATACCCCAGGGTAGCGACGGCTCGCCCTGTTTGGTGGTCACTGTCGTGGTGGTGTGTCCCTTCCCGTCCTGTTCGGTCCTCCTGGTTTCGATGGTCTAGTGATCAAGCGAGAATGAAACAAATATATAATAGACATTTGCAGATGAGTTAAATTTAAGTGAAGACAACAAAATCAATAATTAATGATTAGTCCTCCCTGATTGAATCAGTAACACTGAAATAGAAGTGAAAACAATAAGCAATAGCATGAATCACTGATCAATTTGACATGCCCCGATTATAATTATTTGTCTACGAGGCTATAGTTCTTTTTTCCAATAATCTGTTTTTTCTAGAAACACATGCCACTGAAAATATCAGCCTCATTTGTTTAATACCAGAATGTAGACATAGTTTTTAACAAGGTAGCAACTCAAATACCATTTGGAAACAAGTATTTTTTTCAAAAGATGGAGCGTACTTTGTTAAATACAGTGGAACCTCATTATTTCAGAAAGAAAAAAAAAAACTTTTTTGGATAATAACAAGAAATAATAGTTTGTACCGATATATTTGTATTGCTCATTTAGAAGATGAATTCATACTCATTCGTTTGATACCAAATATGTTATGATAGCGTCATGCATGAATGAATTTGAATGATTTTAAAAGGGTAATGAAAAAGTAGTTTGCGCTTGGGAGTATAATGTATACTGTAAATATGATTAAGCCCAATGCAAGGAATGAAACGTGGGGGTTGTCCTGTAGCACCCGCTGGACTCCATCAATGGTCTGTGTTGTCCACACTGACCTTCTCCGACCAGAACCCTTGTTTAATTTCAGACTAGTCCCTTCCCGCGATTGGAAGTCAAGCGCTCATCGTGCCACAACACCTCCACATGTGATGACATAAATGGTACCCTGGGGTACCAAATGAATATCCGCCATTTTGTTTAATTATTTTATTTTTTTTTTAGGGCTGTACAGGGGTATAGCGTACATACAAGCGTGCGCTGCACTGCCTGCAAAACGCAATACGGTTGTGCTTTAAGTGGACACAAGATGGCGCTACACAACGCGGTACCCCGGGGTACAACGGTACCCCGGGGTACCGCGTGTGTCATCATGTGTTGCTTTACCCTGATATTTGAAGATTATAAAAAGGTAACTCTCATGGTCCCAAGGTCCATATGATTTAAGGTTCCACTCTGTTGTCCAAATTAAAGAATGCCAAATCTAGAATGATCTGTTTATGGAACTTACTCCGTCAGGCCTCCGAACGGTCTGGATCGAAATTGAACGGGAGAAGGATCTGATCTGGGGCTGTCGTAACCCTGGCTGGTCATGTGATCTGGTTTGGTCATGTGATCTGGGTTGGTCATGTGACTCACTGCCAAATATCCTGTCCATCTCTCCCTGCCTGACTACGTCATCAAGGTCTGGACAGACATGAAAAGAAAATAGACATGTTGGTATTATTCAATGATTAGTTGATACTCATTGTAATGGAACACTGACATACAATTTTACATAATCATCAAGGTCTGGACAAAGATAAATAGAAAAGCAAAAAAAGCAAACAAAGACATATTGTACATTATAATGTTATCATAGACATAACTCTGGCCTCTGCATTTCTTATATCAAATTACATGCTATTTATTTAAAGGACAAAATATTCAGATATGCTTAATAATATTACTACATAATGTAGGTATCTTTTACATGCATTGCATGTATTTTCCTTTTACATATCAACCTTCATAGTCATGAAATGGTCACAAATCATCCTTTTCCTTAAAAAAACAAATTTACTTTGAAAATGTACCTGCATCTTCCTTCTTGGCAGAGGCGGGCTTTCCATCAAGTCCTGAAGGGTTAAACAGAGAGCTCCTGCCCCTTCTCAGCTCATCAAACTATCAATGCAAGGACAAAGGAGAACACATTACATGTACTTTAATTGTGGATGAATGACAATGCACCTATCTAGAAAGGAAACAAAAACAAACAAATTGTAATTATGTGAATTTGCCATTCCAACATGCAGTTTACCCTTGCAACCAAAAAATACTATTTTAGAAGTCTCCTCTGAACCAGAATTCAAGTATATTTTCAAGTCATGGAGAAGAAGAAATATACACATATACTGTATATGCTCGAACATACAAGTCTATGCATCCTATTCACCATTGTATGTTTCTATCTTGTACACCTCTCCATGCATCTACTTTTTGGAGAAAATTGTACATAAGAAAATGTTTTACCATGTTTTTTTAGTTTTGTATTATTTTACTCTAATTAAATTTGTGTGATTTTGTCAATCTTTTATTTTCATACTGAGGATTTTGATGATGTAATTTTATTTGTCTAGGGCCCATTGCAGAAAGAGATACAATTGATTGTTAGTTGCAACTAATTCAAGTCAGAAAATTTGCATTTCAACTAAACAGATTTGTGCATTTAGTCACATGATCTGACTTACAATTCATTACAACTTTACAATCGATTGCATCTCTTTGTGCAACGTTCGGGGCCCAGAACTGGAAAATTTGTTTTCAAAGATTAATAATCATCATTGACACATTTCTGTATAATTATACTAACCCATGATGATGGTTCTCTGGGGAGATGGGCTGCCCCATCTGCTCTGCCACTAGGGGTCTTCACACCCTCTGGCTCTTTCAACATCTGATCTCTTGGCGATGCAGTTCCTGCTTCTCCAGTGGGAGGGGGCTCAATGCTTGGAACATCTGAAAGTTAGGTGAAAGATATTTGTATATTTTTATGTACAATGAAACTGATCTACTATCTACAGTACAAATGTTGGTCATTTTGTATTAATATTTCAGTCATCCTTGTTTGAGTCAAACACTCAAAAGTTGAATGGCTTAGATCTATCATGTCTGGTTCCCTTTTCTTTTTTTTCTTTTTACTAACATAAATTAAACTT
This sequence comes from Echinarachnius parma, assembly GCA_037951105.1. Taxonomy (NCBI): domain Eukaryota; kingdom Metazoa; phylum Echinodermata; class Echinoidea; order Clypeasteroida; family Echinarachniidae; genus Echinarachnius; species Echinarachnius parma. Next base: position 148,404 of record JBAMJV010001201.1, on the reverse strand, counting down.
TGCCCTAAGAAGATGAAGATTATTAAAATTGGGGTAAAAAGGAGAATAGGTTGAACCACATAAAACAAAGACGCTATGTTCTATGTTCTTCTCCTCTTTTGTCGAAAATATATATAAATAAAATCTCACCTAGGGGAGGGAAGTCTGCGAGTCCAAAGTTGCGGAACATCTCTTCGAAGTGCCTGAACATCTGGTTGACGTCGTGGTCGAACGCGAAGGGAAATCCATGACCACGAGGGAACTGTCTCTCTCCTCCATCATCATCATCATCGCCTTCGTCATCCAAGTGGTTGTTGCCGTGGGGAGGGCCATGACCAAATCCTCTAGGGCCGTTGCCAGGGGGAGTGTTGAAGAATCCAAATTCTCTGAAGATGTCTCGGTTATCATCATCATCTTCGTCGGGTGTCACCTCATCATCTCTTCTTCTGTAAATGTAAGTATTGGTGAAATGTAAACAAATACAAATAATTTATATTCCAATTAAGCAACACCCATAGGCAATACATGTCATCTGACAATATTAGAAATTAGTTTTCTTAGTTTTTCTTGTCAAATTTGAATCACCAGAAATCTGAATCTGGTGGCCACCAAACATACAATATCATGAGTAATATCTTGTTTCCCAGTCTGGCAAGTTAAATTTAGCTCTTCTTCTTCTTCTTGGTACTGTCCAACACCCCAATGAAGGAGCCAACCGGACAGGTGCACTGGTTATTATGCACTGATTATTATATTAATTTATAGAATGGGTTGATAAATCCCTGCAATCTGATTGGTTGAGAGCAAAATTTGTGCAGACAATTAATTGTACTGGATGCATGAAAAGTCATGCGTCCGGTAAAAAAATCATGCGTCCGGTAAAAATTTCATGCGTCCGGTAAAAAATTTCATGCGTCCGGTAAAAAAGTCATGCGTCCGGTAAAAAAATCATGCGTCCGGTAAAAATTTCATGCGTCCGGTAAAAAATTTCATGCGTCCGGTAGTTTTTCTAATTTTTTATTTTTTGACTTTTTGGGGGGCGTAACAATGCCCATTCTATAAAACAGATGATGCGCAAGTTTATTTCGTGGGTCGGTGGAATTGTTTGCACGCGGTAACTATGGAAACTAGTCTAAACCCACTCGGCTTCGCCTCGTGGGTTTAACAGTTCCAGAGTTACCTTGTGCAAACAATTCCTACCGACCCACTCATACCTGCGCATCATTTGTATATTGGTTGTGATGTGCAGGATTTTGATACTAGTCAACCGGGTTAACACCCTACTCTTTTCGAGAAGTAGACTAGGTTATTGGCATATATGAGGTGTGACTGTCTCATATACGGGACCTCTATTTATCGTCCTACCCGAGGGACGAGTGTTTTGCGTGAATCCTTTCCTGCATATGAAACACGGGGGAGCCCGATAATACACAACGAGAGTTAGCTCGAATTTATTGCGTGATAAAAGACGCATTGTCCGATGGTGGGGATCGAACCGGGGATCTCTCGTGTCTAAGTCAGACGCGCTCCCAACTGAGCTAACTCACCTTCCCCTTGATGAGCAGGTCTTGAAGCAGCTGCAAAGCTATACAGTACTGGGATATGACATTTTGGTGGCTTGCAAATAATATTTGGTGGACCACCCCAGCCAAGTGCTTATTCTGATTCAACGTTACCAGCCCTGTAATGTACCATTGCTATTCAATTCAATTTAATCAAGGTTTATTGATGAAATTCACATGTTTGTTAGCCCAAGACTCAAGGGCTAAATTGCACATGAATTGTGCTGCAGGGAATTGAGGATTATGCAATATAAATTGAATTAAGTGAACATCTAAATCTGATCTACATTTTCATACACAACAAATATTTTGACTGTTGATTCTAATTTTGTGCATAATAATTTCTTGGACTACTTTCTATTTTCTGAGACCTTAAAATTAAATTAAGTGTATCCCAGATTGCCTGACATAATAATTTTTGTGTTGGATAAGGATAGTGCAGCAAGCGGGAGAGGTTCATCTCCACACAACGCTAAATTGTAAATAATGTAGCTATGTGTGGGCATAACTAAATGGTCCTACCAGGACCATTTACAATACTTTGTAGATGTGGGCATAACTACATATTGCCACAACATGCAATACAACCATTAATCAACTCAAGTCAAGATCAGACTAATTCATAATAATGATAATTCTCATTTGAACAATCAAAATTCAAATCGGCATAATTTGACGTGAATTGTGATTTCAAAAATGCAAATTTCCTTTCTTGATATCATAATTAACACATTTATTCACAATATTATGGCATAATCGTGTATTAGGCCCCACCACTGCTATACTGTATACATATAACCTAACCCTATAACCCTTTAAACCCTAACCCTAACCCTAATTTGGTGGCTATAGGTCAGATTAATGGCTATAGGTCAGATTAATGGCTATAGGTCAGATTTAGTGGCTAGTATAGGTCAGATTTAGTGGCTATAAGTAGGCATCGGCATTCGGCGTTACATGGCGCGCGCGCGTAGACCATATTTTTGTACACGTAGTTTGCGCGATATTTGACAGTGAACTTTGCTGAAATATCGAATTTTAGAGCAATCGGAAGTATTCCGCAGTTTGGAAAATTGTATTTTTGGAAGATTCAGGTGTTTTTACGATATAATCTCGGAAGTTTTTTCTGCCTCAAGCAGTCTCACACATTCGTTTTATCGCACAAACCGAGGGTTGTGGGGCCACGATTTGGTGAATTTAGCCCTCGTTAATCGCCGCTGCGATACAGAAACATAATTTGAATTATAAAAAAGGATTCGCTATTGCAATATTGTTGGCATGTTGGCTTGTTGCTGGAAAATGGAAAGGGTAAAGGTATACAAATGCACACCCCCCTAGCATTTCAAAAGTACGAAGCCGATTCTTTTGAAATTCTCACAAAGTGATTATATAAGTATCATTGACAAGTGACGAAAATTTCAAAGGAATCCGAAGTCGGTAACTCACGATATCGGCGTCGACATCCGACGCGACGAGAAGTAGTTGGACGTAACGCTCGATAGCCGGTTTGTGATCGATCATGAACGATCAAAACATGTGATCGATCGATTACAAATAGTCTTCTTATTATTCGTTTTTTCCATTATTTTTTTCTTATTCATATTCAAATATAAATGTACCTCCAAAAGTTCATGTCCATGAGTATTATTATGACTGATATTTATGATATATGTATTGATATCTTTGTTATAATGTAGTATGTATATATTTCATTGTGTTATTATCTTAGTATGTGCGCGCGATATAAATGTATAATTATTATTATTATTAGTATAGTAACTATTGTTTGTATATATATTATAAGTTGTTATAATTTATGTAATATATTATTTTGCTCTAAAGAGTTTTTAAAAAATATGTATTGGTTCGTTTGATTTTAATTATGTGTATTGATATAATTATCATTACCGTTTATTGTGTGTATTATATAATTATCTTATAGTATATATTAACTTTTGTTATTATTTCAGTTGTTATTTTATATAATATATGATTTTTCTCATATAAGTTAAACATAGAAATACAAAAATACCAACTGTGTATGAAGTAAAATAACCCTATAATCTGGTGCCATCATCATTCAATTATTTGTTTTTCTGTTAGTTATTGATACTTGAGTACGTTTGAAAGTGTGTCCGTTTTCACTATGCCCGTGCGTATCTGATCAGGGGTTTTTACTCTGCCCGTGCGAGCAGAAACCCCTCATCAGGGGTTTTTACTCTGCCTGCCAAAACCCCTGATCAGGGGTTTTTACTCTGCCCGTGCGTACCAAAACCCCTGATCAGGGGTTTTCACTCCGCCTGTGCGAGCCAAAACCCCTGATCAGGGGTTTTTACTCTGCCTGCCAAAACCCCTGATCAGGGGTTTTTACTCTGCCCGTGCGAGCCAAAACCCCTGATCAGGGGTTTTTACTCTGCCTGCCAAAACCCCTGATCAGGGGTTTTCACTCCGCCCGTGCGTGCCGAAACCCCTGATCAGGGGTTTTCACTCCGCCTGTGCGAGCCAAAACCCCTGATCAGGGGTTTTTACTCTGCCCGTGCGTGCCAAAACCCCTGATCAGGGGTTTTCACTCTGCCTGCCAAAACCCCTGATCAGGGGTTTTCACTCTGCCCGTGCGTGCTAAAACCCCTGATCAGGGGTTTTGTTTCGCAGGCGTGCAGTTTCTCGGCGGAGGGACACAAATTGAATACTGCCAGATTTCACCGTGCATGCAGCTGTCGACGAGCCAACGGTCTCTCTAAACACATGGCATATTATTTTAATAGCCATGGCTTCCCCCAGGCTTCCCCCGTTTTCTGCATGCACGGCCGTATTATTTTAGGCATATTTGCACGTTCGTATAAAGAAAAGTTGTATTTGCCTACGTTTATACTGCACTGCACAGCTGCACTCAAAATATATGGGTAAGATGAAAGACAGTGTAAAAGTAAGATCAGGGAGGTGGTAATTGTATAGCTACTCATACGAAGTCAGGAAAATGGATAAGAAGAAAACCTGTGGAGAAATGAAGTCCGATATAGATATAGTATTATAAAACCCTTTCAGGAAGTCAATTTTGATATCTCTTTTCTAATGAAATAAAGTTTGTTATATTTTGTATCGCTTGAAAGGGTGCTTAATCTTTTTTTCATGATACAAAATTTGTAAGCATTATTGGGAAAAGATCAGAAGTGAAACGAGTTTTTAACCAATATGACACCTAAATTAAAGTCAACGGGCATTTAGCTGTTTATAAATGTTCAGATCATGAAGTGCACATTGCAAGCACACTGCTGGAACCCTGAACTAAATCAGTCAAGGGATACTGCCCTCACAATATAATATCAATAGGGGTCCAAGAAGCTTTAGGATTTGAATATCAAGAACTAAAGATGTTGTTCATAATTATGTAAATACGTAAAACCGTTACGTATCAGTATGTTGAATGTTAGCTCATTTTAGTGGGTATAGCGGGAAATCCTGACTAGGTGTGTATACAAGGGACTTGGCCAGATGGCTTTAATAGGGGTTCCAGGGGGCGCAGCCCCCCGGAAGATTTTGGATTTGGGCAGTTTAGCACTATTATCAACTGTAACGTAATGAATGAGAGGGGGTAATCGTCCCTTTATTTTATATTTCTGAACCCCAAATATTAGGGGATGATAATGCAGGCCACCCCCCCCCCCCCCCTTCCCCCCAGTGGCGGATCTACGGGGGGGGGGGGGGGGGGTTAGGGGGTTTAACCCCCCCCCCCCCCTTGGGCTCTCAAGTGAAAATGTATCAGTGAAAAAAGTGAACAAAAGTGAGAGAAAAAAATCACTTACGGGGGTTCAAAAAAGCAAAAAAAAAATCACCGCTTCGCGGCTCATGGATCGTCATTAGGTCAAACCCCCCTTAGCAAAAAGCTAGATCCGCCCCTGCCCCCCCCCCGCACCTAAAATATTGGGGGAGATATATCCCCCCCCCCCCCCCCCCATGATCGACGCCCACGGCTAATGCGATTGAGGTGCTCACATTAAATTGTTGCAAAGTCCACCGTTTTGCCGTTTGGTATGGGTGGAACACACTGACCTGTGGAACAGGGCATTAATATACCTACACGGTCAAAGAGGGCGCTAATATGCTACCTTGCGGAAGTTTTCTTCAATGGTCCACACACATGCATCATAATCATTACAAATGAAACACCATATTTAAGATAAATTAACGAGCTTTCCAACGATGCTAAATGTAATGGTGATAGAGTAATGACTATTAAATAATATCTATTTTAATGAATATTAAAATAATATCTCATCGGCATCTTGAAACAAGAAACCACGTCCGGTATTAAATTCATAGCATTAATGCGTCAAACACCCCGATAGCATAGTAAAATAGACATGTTTTCACATGATGCTAAATTTACTGATAATTATGCAAGGCAGAAAACACATCTCCAATAGTGGATTTTGGATGCAACGCCTTCAATTTTACACAATGCATTTTACAACGCTTCTGTCGAACCTTCCCATATTCAGCTGTTCCTATTTTTTCCTGCTAACAAAATCGTTATGATTGTATTGAAAAGACAGGTAATTGCGCTTTAAAATTATACCACACTTGATAGGTTTAAATCATATGAACGAGTGCGGTTCGTTATCCTGAACAAACTAATTTCGTGAGGGTTTGTTAACCCGATGGATCGTTGTACTAAAGGTTCGATATTCCGAAGGTTGTTAATCCGAAAATTCAACATAGGGTTCGTTAATGGGAACACGATTGTGAGGTTTGTGAACCTTACAGATTAGCGAACCTCATTTCATTTTCTGATAAACGAACCACATTTCATTTTCCGTTAAACGGACCTCATTTTATTTTTGGATTAACGAAACCCATTTCATTTTCGGATTAAGGAACGTTCGGAATATCTCCAATTTTCTCCAATGGTCCATGCACATACGTGCAGCATAATCATTACAAATGAAATATCAACGAGCTTTCCAACGATGCTGAATGTAATGATTTTAGAGTAATGATTATTAAAATAAAATCTCATCGGCATCTTGAAACAAGAAGCTACGTTCGGTATTAAATTCATAGCATTAATGCGTCCCTAAATCCGACTGTTCTGCAAACACCCCGATAGGATAGGAATATAAACATGTTTTCACACGATGCTAAATTTACTGATAATTATGCAAGGCAGAAAAAAACATCTCCAATAGTCGATTTTGGATGCAACGCCCTTCACTTTTACATAATGTATGCGAGAGGGGGGGGGGGGGGGGGGGGGGGGTGTGGTTAGGGGGGTATGCATAAATGTATATAACCTCCTTGGTTTGAGGGGGTTGAATTTGATATGAACATAGCATGGGAGTTTTGTCGGGAGGGAGAAGGAGGGTCTGCTAACACTTGATCTGACCTATTACATTTACGTCACTAGAACGATCCTGTATTTTGGTCCGAAAAGCATTTAGTATCGTTTGCTATCGATCCTGAGATGGGTTTTCTAATTGCTTGTTCAGGTTGATCTCTGAAGCACATATGGGACTTATAACTTATATCTACTATACTAAAGTAGCCGATTACGTATGTATGTCTGTCTGTCTGTATGTCTGTCTGTATGTCTGTCTGTCCATCTATGCATTTCGTAGTGCATTGAGGCACCAACATCAAACTTTGGGTAGTGATTGGTGATGACCCATAGAGGTTTGTGGTCTAGGTCAGGTCGGGGTCAGTTTGACCAGTGGTCAGTTATGAATCGGCCAATATTCCACGTTCATTTGCCATGCAGTCGCGTCGAGCGCTGATCATCGCACATGCTTGCGACGGAAGTACCGTGAAAAGTGTGTTGCTGAAATGACCTTTCATTATGTAGTCTTTGTTAGTCTTTGTTCAGCCTGGAATCGATACGTTGTAAATTACTTACACACATTATCGTATGCCTGTCAAATCGGAAATAACACGTGTGCCGCTGTGTGCGCCTGAATTAAGACTATCGTAATTTGCTTGCGAATTGTTGGCTTCCGACCAAAACAAGATCGTATGTTGTGTACGTACAGCTCATGTGCTGTATATATAGGGAACGTCATTTGCACGTGTAAAGTGATACGGGATGGACGTGTACAGTACAATAGACGGATGTGCGAACATTCCCATTTTAAAAACTGGGATATCTAGGGCCAACATGACGCGATATTTTGACCGGGGAATCCTGAACGATCTGCAAAGTTAGGTGAGAAAATCAATCACATCTGGTGAGTACAACAGTATAATTTTTTTTTTTGGAATAAGGAAGGAAATGACTGATTGACGGGAGTGTTTCTGTCCCGATTCTGCCTATACCCAGTCACATGTACCGTGTACACCAAGTCTCACGAGTGTATTAGAGTCTAGACCGCCTCCGTCGGGCCGGGAATGATGCACCAATTCCAAGCGCCGTTCGGTCCCATAATCCTATATTTCGTGTATGAATTCTGGATTGTATTCGACGTGATGTTTAATACATTTATTTAAAATACTTGCTTATATTTGTTGGATTTCATGCGTATCAGATGTCGAGAAATATTGTTTTCTTTGTATAAACCAAGTTTTAAAATGATTCTTAACCACTTTTAAATTGGTTTTTATATACCATAAACCGGGTCCTACTAATCGCCAAGGATCAGTACTAGGCACTGCGAAGCACTGCGAAGCACTGCGAAGCACTGCGAAGCACTGCGAAGCACTGCTAAGCACACTACGAAGCACTACGATACCCTTACGAAGCACCGCGAAGAGCATGTCTTCGCAGTACTACGAGGCACTACGAAGACGAAGATTGCACTGCGAAGAGCGCCCTGTACTAAAAACTACGTTTAATGCGCGCACGTAGAGGTAGACTATGGTAGCTGCCAGACTTTCCCTTTCGTTAAAATGATATTTACGATTGAAGTGTTCAGATGTTGATTTATCCAATTGATCGTCGAAACAGTGTACAAGTGCAAGGAGTTGGTGAACATCACTTTGCATTTTTGCTCATCTACTTCTACATGCGCTCCAAATGCTATCTTTTTGCTCTTCGTAGTGCTTAGTAGTGATTTCGTAGTGCTTCGTAGTGATTCACGGTGTTCGCGGTGATTAGTAGGACCGCCATAAAGCTACAAGCCAGTGTCACAGAATGCGCGTAGGCATTCTAGCCGAAGCACCAAACAGCACTTAGATTTCACCGCCGACGTAGGGGGCCCAATATCTGCACAGCGTCCATACGACAATTCAGCCTGCTGCTTTTCGTGACGTTTTAAAGAGTTATAAAACATATTTAATAAAGTAAACGACTGTTCTCTTAATTTTTTTGTGGAATGTACAAGTCACTAAAATCACTTCCAATAGTATACACATACACATTTACAGAAATGAATGCTAGAATTACGGACAGAAACACGAAATGGATGATACTTTCCCTTTAATTGACCCAATTTTTTACAAGACAGATTAAAAAAAATAAATGAATAAATAAAAATAAATTTATATACAACATACATTTCCTTACTCAAAGATCTGGTGACGGGTAATTTGCTAGTAATAATAACATTTAAGACCATAGTTCTCTTATTAATAATTTCCAACATGTAATATTCTTCGCGTATGTACTTTAAGTGAAATCAAATTCTTTTCTACGGCGCATTTATTTCATTTTCGGATTAACGAACCCGATTTCATTTAGGAAAATAGCGAACCTTCGGAATAACGAACCTTTGGAAAAACGAACCTTCAGCATAACAAACCTTCGGAATAACGAACCTTCTGAATAACGAACCCGATTTTATTTTAGGACTAACGAACCTTCGGAATAACGAACCTTCGAAATAACGAACCTTTGGAATAACTAACCTTCGGAATAACGAGCTGTAAACCATCTGTAAAGTTCTAAGGGGCTCCGACCATATATTCCCAGTTTTCAGTGTCAATGTGTCATTCGGTTGAAATCTATTTTTTGCGCCACACCTCCTGTTTTGAAAGCATGAGCATAACTCTGGAAACTTTTCACTGAAATTTCGCCACCCCTACTCCACCCCTCTCCCCATTCCCCCATCGTAAAAACGGATCAACGCCTCAGGAAATCTGAAAATATTTCTCTATAATGATATGTAATTAAGAGCCAATCAATTAGAACTCATTGTTCATATCAATCAAGCAATCAATCAATCAATCAAGCAATCAATCAGTCGATAAATATCTTATAATCGCCAACCCCCCCCCCCCCCCCCCCCCCCCCCCCCCACCTACTCCTCTCCCTCCATCGCAGAAATCGACGCCTCTGGAAATCTGAAAATATCCATCATCAAAATGAGCAAATCATAAGTTTTTTGATAATAATTATGTAATTAAGAGCCAATCAATGAGAACTCCTTGTTTATATAGATTCAATGAGCCCCACTCCATCTATCAATCAATGAATACATAAATCATTCAATCAATCAATCAGTCAGTCAGTCAGTCAGTCGATAAATATCTTACATATATATACCCTTCAAAAATTGTAATGATTATGTTTAGCCTATATGCATTAAATGATTATTTCCCCTTAAAGGAGAAAATCAAAGAAAACCCCTAAATATGACGATATTCATATCTACAGAAAGCTTATAAGCCATATAATGAGCTTGACTGACATTCAAACAATATAACGCTTCCATAAAAGCGAAATTAGGGTGAAAACATCACCCTATTCCCAGGGACAAATTCGCTCAATCGCTACACGAAACGGCCTTTAGCTGTGACGTAAGAACCGGGCTTGAAGCCCAGGCGCCTGCCGCGGTTGTATGCAGATAAGCGTATAACATACCAGGCTGGAAAGACAAGCTTCAACTTATGTGCTATTTTTCCCTTACCAAGAATAAATTATAATACTACATTGTTTGTAATTTGCTTCTCATTTATATTTTCATCATGATATTCCAACAAATGTATTGTTTGTGACAAAAAAAGTTGGAAAAAGGTGAAAAAAGAAGGGGAAACTATACGACTGTGTCGTGCAGTAGGCCTGCACAGATTTTTTGCCAACATGTAGTTTCACTTTGACATATCAGACGGAGAATTTACCACTTCCATTATGAAAACAAACAGTTAATAATCATTATGAATCAAATGAAATTTTAAAAAAACGAAGAATAGTTATTACTTTAGTCGATCTATCATGGCTAGTTTCATGGTTTAGCTTGAAAAGTCGAGTGAATTAGATTCGCGATCTCCTGTGTTGTTACGATTCATCCGCGATTTCTCTGAACATTGGCAGCCGCATTACCTATACGGCTGATAGCGCTGGCGGATTTACATTTCCTGCGCGCGCATCAAAACAAACGAGTGCACGTGTTAGCTAGCTCCCAGCTAGCTAGCTTGCTCCTCCACGGATACTTCGAAGTCCATTAACAGGCTGTTTTGTTGAAATTCTTCATCCATGTTGAACTGTCAGATGTAATTCTAGAGCGAGATCGTGATCGTGTGGACTGTAGAAAGCTTCGAATATAGCGCATACGTTGGAACTACTTTTAGTTCAATAACATACACAATATGCATAGTATACGGCCGGGTATACGATCGTGCGCTTGCATGTATTTCTCGATGGATGAAACTTTTACGAAACGAAACAAAACCAAAACAAAACGGTGAGAAATACACTATTCTACCAATTATTGACATATTGAAATGGATAAGAAATATTATATATTGTTATAACAAAGGCAATTCTAGCTCGGAACATGATTCTACTAGGTAATTTTCTTTTGAAACACAGCTATAATAGATTTGTTTTTCATACTATCTCCGTGTACATATGAACAACAATTCGGCAAAATGGATTGAGTTGTAAACAGTTATTTTACGGAGATTGACACTTTTTCAATGCCAATAATGACATGAATATTGACATTAGGATATGTTTCAGGACATGAGAGGACAACTGTGTGTCAGATATTGATTATTCAGGCAATATTCAATCGTTTTGAGAGAGTAGAACTGCGTCCACTCTATGAACAATTGCGTGTAGATCGCCGTTCGAGCCTGCTGTCGGGAGCGCAAAGCCCGGCTCTTACGTCACGCACAGAGCCACTTTGCTGTGCCGATTTCATGGTAAAGGGGAGGGTCAATTCACTCAAATTTCATTTTCATAAAACATGAAGCTGAACACTTTCATGACTTGTTAACTGCACAAATTGCTTTAATAACTCATTCTATCATAGAATAAACCATAATAACTTGATTCTATTCCCTATGAATTTCTACTTTAAGCTGATACATTATTTGTCAATTAATTCAAATCGGGGTACATACGCAGTGCTTTTAGGAATGGAGGACAGTCAGAAGTCAACTGTTGCAAACTGGGCCGAGAGTATTCGGTAAATGATGGTCGCTTGTTCATAATTATGCTAACCGCTCGTTATTCCGAAGGTTCGGTTATTCCGATGGTTCGTTTCTCCGAAAATTGAAATCGGGCTCGATATTCAGGAAGTTCGTTAATCCGAAAATGAAATGGGTTTCGTTAATCCGAAATTAAAATGAGGTCCGTTTAACATGTTTAACGGAAAATTAAATAAGGTTCGTTTATCCGAAAATGAAATGAGGTTCGCTAATAATTATGTAAGGTTCACAAACCCCATATCATGTTCCGATTAACGAACCTTATAATTATTGCATTTTCGGACTAACGAACCTCATTTCATTTCCGGATGAACAAACCTTCTGAATAACAAACCCGATTTTATTTTAGGACTAACGGACCTTCGGAATAACGAACCCGATTTCATTTTTGGAATAACGAACCTTCGGAATAACCGAACCTTCGAAATAACGAACCTTCGGAATAACGAGCTGTAAACCATCTGTAAAGTTCTAAGGGGCTCCGACCATATATATTCCCAGTTTTCAGTGTCATTCGGTTGAAATCTATTTTTTGTGCCACCCCTCCTGTTTTGAAAGCATGAGCATAACTCTGGAAACTTTTCACTGAAATTTCGCAACCCCTACTCCACCCCTCTCCCCATTCCCCCATCGTAAAAACGGATCAACGCCTCAGGAAATCTGAAAATATTTCTCTATAATGATATGTAATTAAGAGCCAATCAATTAGAACTCATTGTTCATATCAATCAATCAATCAATCAATCAATCAATCAATCAATCAATCAATCAAGCAATCAATCAGTCGATAAATATCTTATAATCGCCAACCCCCCCCCCCCCCCCCCCCCCTACTCCTCTCCCTCCATCGCAGAAATCGACGCCTCTGGAAATCTGAAAATATCCATCATCAAAATGAGCAAATCATAAGTTTTTTGATAATAATTATGTAATTAAGAGCCAATCAATGAGAACTCCTTGTTTATATAGATTCAATGAGCCCCACTCCATCTATCAATCAATGAATACATAAATCACTCAATCAATCAATCAATCGATCGATCGATCGATCGATCGATCAATCAATCAATCAATCAATCAATCAATCAATCAATCAATCAATCAATCAATCAATCAATCAATCAATCAATCAATCAATCAGTCAGTCAGTCAGTCAGTCAGTCAGTCAGTCAGTCAGTCAGTCGATAAATATCTTACATATACCCTTCAAAAATTGTAATGATTATGTTTAGCCTATATGCATTAAATGATTATTTCCCCTTAAGCTGATACATTATTTGTCAATTAATTCAAATCGGGGTACATACGCAGTGCTTTTAGGAATGGAGGACAGTCAGAAGTCAACTGTTGCAAACTGGGCCGAGAGTATTCGGTAAATGATGGTCGCTTGTTCATAATTATGCTAACCGCTCGTTATTCCGAAGGTTCGGTTATTCCGATGGTTCGTTTCTCCGAAAATTGAAATCGGGCTCGATATTCAGGAAGTTCGTTAATCCGAAAATGAAATGGGTTTCGTTATTCCGAAATTAAAATGAGGTCCGTTTAACATGTTTAACGGAAAATTAAATAAGGTTCGTTCATCCGAAAATGAAATGAGGTTCGCTAATAATTATGTAAGGTTCACAAACCCCATATCATGTTCTGATTAACGAACCTTATAATGATTGCATTTTCGGACTAACGATCCTCAAACCTTCGGAATATCGAACGCAACAACGAACCTTCGGAATATCGAACCTTCGGAATAACAAACCTTCGGGTTAACAAACCCTCACGAAATTCGTGTGTTCAGAATAACGAACCGTAACGAACCGCATCCGTTCATATGATTTAAACCTATCAAGTGTGGTATAATTTTAAAGCGCAATTACCTGTCTGTTCAATATAATCATACATATAACGATTTTGTTAGCAGGAATAATAGGTACAGATGAATATGGGGGAGGTTCGACACAAATGTTGTAAAATACATTGTGTAAAAGTGAAGGGCGTTGCATCCAAAATCGACTATTGGAGATGGGGATGTTTTTTCTGCCTTGCATAATTATCAGTAAATTTAGCATCATGTGAAAACATGTCTATTTTACTATGCTATCGGGGTGTTTGACGCATTAATGCTATGAATTTAATACCGGACGTGGTTTCTTGTTTCAAGATGCCGATGAGATATTATTTTAATATTCATTAAATAGATATTATTTAATAGTCATTACTCTATCATCATTACATTTAGCATCGTTGGAAAGCTCGTTAATTTATCTTGAATATGATGTTTCATTTGTAATGATTATGATGCATGTGTGTCATGGGCGTCGATCTGTCATTGATACCCATTCATCAGGGGGGGATGATCTATTCATTCATCCCCCCTGATGAATAGGTATTACGTAAGTATCGACGCCCATGATGTGTGTGGACCATTGAAGAAAACTTCCGCAAGGTAGCATATTAGCGCCCTCTTTGACCGTGTAGGTATATTAATGCCCTGTTCCACCCATACCAAACGGCAAAACGGTGGACTTTGCAACAATTTAATTTGAGCACCTCAATCGCATTACCCATGGGCGTCGATCATGGGGGGGGGGGGGGGGGGGGGGAAATATATCTCCCCCAATATTTTAGGTGTGGGGGGGGGGGGGGCATGGGCGGATCTAGCTTTTTGCTAAGGGGGGTTTGACCCAATGACGATCCATGAGCCGCGAAGCGGCGATTTTTTTTTTTGCTTTTTTGAACCCCCGTAAGTGATTTTTTTTCACTTTTGTTCACTTTTTTCACTGATACATTTTCACTTGGCAGCCCAAGGGCGGGGGGGTAAACCCCCTAAACCCCCAAGCCCCGTAGATCCGCCACTGGGGGGAAGGGGGGGGGGGGGGGGGTGGCCTGCATTATTATCCCCTAATATTTGGGGTTCAGAAATATAAAATAAAGGGACGATTACCCCCTCTCATTCATTACGTTAAAGTTGATAATAGTGCTAAACTGCCCAAATCCAAAATCTTCCGGGGGGCTGCGCCCCCTGGAACCCCTATTAAGGCCATCTGGCCAAGTCCCTTGTATACACACCTAATCAGGATTTCCCGCTATACCCACTAAAATGAGCTAACATTCAACATACTGATACGTAACGGTTTTACGTATTTACATAATTATGAACAACATCTTTAGTTCTTGATATTCAAATCCTAAAGCTTCCTGGACCCCTATTGATATTATAATGTGAGGGCAGTATCCCCTGACTGATTTAGTTCAGGGTTCCAGCAGTGTGCTTGCAATGTGCACTTCATGATCTGAACATTTATAAACAGCTAAATGCCCGTTGACTTTAATTTAGGTGTCATATTGGTTAAAAACTCGTTTGTCCCCCCCCCCCCCCCCCCCCCCCCCCTGGACACACATACTAGGTTGGTCGCTTAATTTGCTCTCTCGCAGATGATGGTCGAAATGACGTTTCACCCCCCACCCCCCCCCCCCCCCCCCCACGCCCTTGGCATCACCTTTACGAATGGGGCATCATCCATGGAAAACTAAACACGCATTCACATGATGTTGGATTTCATAATGATTACTAGTATGTAGTGTGGACGTGGTAGAGCGCGTGCTCTCCGATGCATGAGATCCCGAGTCGAACCCTACCCACTGCGTGTATCCTTCAGCAAGACAATTAATCCACTATTGCTGCTCTCTAACCAGGGCCCCGTTGCAGAAAGAGATACAATCGATTGCAAGTTGACATTTAGCGTAAGTCAGATCACGTGTTCTAGATGCACACATCTGATTGGTTGAAACGCGTATATCTTCTGACTTACGATCAATCGTAACTTACAATCGATTGTATCTCTTTTTGCAACGGGGCCCAGGAGTGGGACGTGTAGGCAATATTGTACTTGTATACCATCAAGTGCGCCATATGGCTGCCAGAAGCATTGCTCCCAAGGGAGCAGAACTTGCACGTCATGTGCGGATTGATTTTGAGTGTGTGTTCGAGTAAGGCGATTATCAATCATATAATGAGGCGCTATAAATCGCAAACATAATTATTATTATTAAAGTTAAGTGCTTATAAATATATATCTCCACACAAAAAAAAATCGTTTTGGGATGCAACGCCTTCAATCTCACACAGCATTTTTGTAACATGTTCATGTGTTGCTGCCATTCCTCCTAAATATTCACCTTTATCATAATCATTACACGTGAGGTGTCATTGGAAAGATACTTGAACAGGCTTTATTTTGATACAGTATTCAATAGTTCATCTTCATTGTAAAAGATATTCATGGTCGAAAGAATTTTAACTTGGGAAACCCGTTAAATGAAAATGAGACCTTGATGAGACTTGAAGAGACTGATGAAGTTTGTTGGCATATTTTGCAAAATTTCCCTTCTGATCTTTTCCCCATAATGCTTACAAATTTTGTATCATAAAAAAAAGATTAAGCACCCTTTCAGGCGATACAAAATATAACAAACTTTATTTCATTAGAAAAGAGATATCAAAATTGACTTCCTAAAAGGGTTTTATAATACGTTCTATATCGGACTTCATTTCTCCACAGGTTTTCTTCTTATCCATTTCCTGACTTCGTATGAGTAGCTATACAATTACCACCTCCCTGATCTTACTTTTACACTGTCTTTCTTACCCAGAAATTTTTAGTGCAGTGCAGTATAAACGTAGGCAAATAAAACTTTTCTTTATACGAACGTGCAAATATGCCTAAAATAATACGGCCGTGCATACAGAAAACGGGGGAAGCCTGGGGGAAGCCATGGCTATTAAAATAATATGCCATGTGTTTAGAGAGACCGTTGGCTCGTCGACAGCTGCATGCACGGTGAAATCTGGCAGTATTACATTTGTGTCCCTCCGCCGAGAAACTGCACGCCTGCGAAACAAAACCCCTGATCAGGGGTTTTAGCACGCACGGACAGAGTGAAAACCCCTGATCAGGGGTTTTGGCACGCACAGGCAGAGTGAAAACCCCTGATCAGGGGTTTTGGCAGGCAGAGTAAAAACCCCTGATCAGGGGTTTAGGCACGCACGGGCAGAGTAAAAACCCCTGATCAGGGGTTTTGGCAGGGAGAGTAAAAACCCCTGATCAGGGGTTTTGGCTCGCACAGGCGGAGTGAAAACCCCTGATCAGGGGTTTTGGCAGGCAGAGTAAAAACCCCTGATCAGGGGTTTTGGCTCGCACAGGCAGAGTGAAAACCCCTGATCAGGGGTTTTGGCACGCACGGGCAGAGTAAAAACCCCTGATCAGGGGTTTTGGCAGGCAGAGTAAAAACCCCTGATCAGGGGTTTTGGCAGGCAGAGTAAAAACCCCTGATCAGGGGTTTCGGCTCGCATAGGCAGAGTAAAAACCCCTGATCAGGGGTTTTGGCTCGCACGGGCAGAGTAAAAACCCCTGATCAGGGGTTTTGGCAGGCAGAGTAAAAACCCCTGATCAGGGGTTTTGGCTCGCACAGGCGGAGTGAAAACCCCTGATCAGGGGTTTTGGCAGGCAGAGTAAAAACCCCTGATCAGGGGTTTTGGCTTGCATAGGCAGAGTAAAAACCCCTGATCAGGGGTTTTGGCTCGCACGGGCAGAGTAAAAACCCCTGATCAGGGGTTTTGGCAGGCAGAGTAAAAACCCCTGATCAGGGGTTTCTGCTCGCACGGGCAGAGTAAAAACCCCTGATCAGATACACACGGGCATAGTGAAAACTGATCAGACGGACACACTTTCAAACGTACTCAAGTATCAATAACTAACAGAAAAACAAATAATTGAATGATGACACCAGGTTATAGGGTTATTTTACTTCATACACAGTTGGTATTTTTGTATTTCTATGTTTAACTTATATGAGAAAAATAATATATTATATAAAATAACAACTGAAATAATAACAAAAGTTACTACTAAGATAATTAAATAATTTAATAATACACACAATAAACGGTTATGATAATTATATCAATGCACATAATTAAAATATCAAACAAACCAATACATATCTTTTTATAACTCTTTAGAGCAAAATAATATATAACATAAATTATAACAACTTATAATATATACAAACAATAGTTACTATACTAATAATAATAATAATTATACATTTATATCGCGCGCACATACTTTTTACTAAGATAATAACACAATGAAATATATACATACTACATTACAACAAAGATATCAATACATATATCATAAATATCAGTCATAATAATACTCATGGACATGAACTTTTGTAGGTACATTTATATTTGAATATGAATAAGAAAAAAAATAATGGAAAAAACGAATAATAAGAAGACTATTTGTAATCGATCGATCACATGTTATGATCGTTCATGATCGATCACAAACCGGCTATCGCGCGTTACGTCCGACCCCTTCTCGTCGCGTCGGATGTCGACGCCGATATCGTGAGTTACCGTCTTCGGATTGCTTTGAAATTTTCGTCACTTGTCAATAATAATAAACTGATCAATGTGTTTGAATTTTATAAGAATCGGTTTCGTATTTTTGAAATGCTAGAGGGGTGTGCATTTGTATACCTTTAGTTACCATGGAAAATTATTGCAGAGCAACCAACAAAATTATACGCGTGTGGGACTGTGGAAATCACACGGCCTCTCTTGAAGCGAAATTAAAAAGCCCAATTTGGACTATTATCAGCACACAAATATACATAAAATAACACTCCCATGTTTGGACCACCAATATTAATCATTCTTACCCATTATTTGGAACTCGACCACCATAAAAACCTCGAAATATGTCATTGAAATTCATTTTCGCCGGCGAAAGAACTGGAAATCGAAAGTCGAGATAGTGATGGAAGACTGGTTAACACTCACATTTTCTGTATTACAAAAAGTGGTCATGTGTGCAATCTGAATGTCTCGAGGCCTTCGTGTACTTTTGAAAGAACGGAGAACATTCTTATTTTGCTCTTGCAAAATCTGTTTTCGTGCAATTACGTCATAGTATACCTATGTTGATGTTGATGTTGTTATTTCATCACCCCTTTTACCCAATAATTACTCGTCAACCCTTATTCAATATAATAATAAAAGAATTTACACAAATGCTGACGTGTACTTTTCATCTGACGTGTACTTAAAATTCGAAATGGTATAAATATCAGACATGTCTTGCATATAGACATTACTTCTAAAATTCGACACAGATAAACAGCCCAATTATTACAGTTGACAACTGCTTTATAGTACTTCGATCGAAAAAAAGTTTTTCCGAATATATTACTTTCAATTTGCATCATAATATTTTCATCAGATAGAGTTATCGAGATCGCGTAGAGTATTCTCAGCACCCTTAAAAACTTGATAGGATATATACACCTTCATAAAAGAATTTTGGCAGTCAAAAACCGGTGAAACATTTCTTCTAGTCTTGCGACGTTGAATTGAATTCTTAACCATGGAAACGCGACTCTTCAGAGGATGTTCCGCCATACTCCTGATGGTGGTGGTAGGTTTCGCACTACTGGAGGGAACCAGCGCGCATATGGAAAAGTTTCAGCCCGAAACGCGCATAAAAGAATACCAGCACTAAACAACCGCTTTCACGAAGAGAGACTGCTCGAGTGCACTCTTGCGTGAAAGTACACTGATCGGACTAGTCCAATGCGACAAAGTGGGGGTGCGAGCGCTCGTTCTCGGAGGGAAGATTTGTTTATGGAAACCCGCGCATCGTTTTTGTGCGCTTTTCATTGTCATACAATTTATATCGTGATCGTAGGCTATTTATAAGAGTTTAATTATTGAATGTGTGTAATGCTTTTCATTTATGTTCGTTGTACATGTCATCTGGGAGACATGTGCTAATACTGACTTCCCTCTATTCGGAGTGCAATGGCCCGTTCGGGTACACGTGTTACACAATAGAACAATGCAGGCCAGTAATAGATGAATAAAAAGTCTTCAGATAAATCACGTTAAATTGTGAATATATGAATGTTCTCACTAACAAACTTCAAAATAAGCATCCAACGGTATGTGTTATCATATATATATTGTTTATTAGCCATACTAACAACTGCTACTTCTCCAAAATGGTGAATTAATCCTTGTTCGAGAACATTCAGCCGTCCAGTTTTGGCGAAGATTACAACACAATCAAGCAGTCTCCGAGAGTTTGAGCGCAAGTAACGCACACACTCTGTACGCACCGCGTTGATTGCACGTGTAGCTATGACTGTTTTTTGTACGGGCGCACTCGTCATGCGTAACTAGCGCTACAATATCCGGGCAATATCCCAGCCACCTTGATTTATTATGAAAAGCTACTTTTTATTGGTTGAAAAATGGCTACCGTTTCCTCTCCACGAATGAAAACAATCGTTATATCAACGTAAAGGTGTGACGTCAAGGTTTCTGAATCCGTCCGAAGATTTTTTATACGTCACTCGTGCGAGAAATGCCGACTGGTTGACTGTGCGAAATCCGACAAAAAAGGGGAAAAACAGTGCAATCTCCATAGGCAGGCTAAAAAAATCAAAACTTTTAGGGGAAAATGGCTACCGTTTCCCCTGAAAGAATAATCACAAATTTAGTATCATTTTTAAGAAGACATTTCAAATAATAAAAAACCGTCCGAAGATTTTTTTAACAAATGTCCATTTTCCCGTAATACCTGCAATTCTATCAAAACATGGTGTTTTTGGTGTGCGACGAGGCGCAGAGCAGATGCGCGCGAGTTTTTCAAACGGCGTATTTGCAACCATGGGGGTCAAGCTCGTTAGTGCTCCATCGGTAAGTTCAGTTTGGTTAATCTCCTTCCCCTAGCCCCCCCCCCCCCCCCACCCCCCCCCCCCCCCAAAAAAAAGGTGGTTTATAAAAGCATATTATATGGGAAATTGTAAAATTTGATATAGTATCATGATGTTGCTATTTTTATTATTACTATTGTTATTGTTGTATAAGTATCGGTGTTGTTACCGTTGTTGGTGTCATGTTATTGATATTGTTATTGTTATTTTTACTTGTATTGTTGTAAAAATCCCCTTTATATTATGCAGGCTCCCCCACCAAAATAAAAACAGAATTCCGACAAAAAGACGGACTGAAATGACGCTGATAGATGTCATTTGTTTCTCCCTCTCTTGCCTCATACTTGAAAATATCATGATAATAAATGTGCATTTATTGATAATTTATAATCATTATTCCAATTACTGTCGTTCTTTTAAACATATAGGCCTCACCACTTCAAACCAAGCCTTTCCACGGCGACATCGTTCACTGTTCGACGACTTCGCGCTTTCCACCATCCATGCATTCCCTCACTTTCCTTCTTGGTCGATGTCGCCATTTGAAGAAAATGTTTTCGACTTTGCTCCTTTGAATCGACGTCATCGATGTCCAGCTCGAAGAGAACTGAATGACCAACATAAGGAAACACGAGGTCCTATACCTGATGCGGTAAGCACTAATTTCGTTTTCATTATTATGATCATTCAAATCATCCTTACATTCTACTTTATCTCTTACTTTCTTGATTCTCTAATTTACTTCATATTCCTTCAAATGTTGGTAGTCCTAGAAAGGACTGCCAACAGTCCTTTCTAGGACTACCAACAGTCCTTTCTAGGACTACCAACAGTCCTTTCTAGGACTACCATACGTAGTCCTTTTCAGGACTCACCAATCCTCCCCTCTCACATGGTGCAACCGCAAACCACACGTATTATCATTATATGTTAATCAAAATAATTTTATTTTTATTTTACTCCAGGAAAGTAACAAGATCAGAGGCGGAGGGCAGCACGACAATGAGGCTGAACAACAATGGCGCAACCTAAAGGCCAATTGCGGGACCGCAAGGCATGACGAGCGGGAATCCCGAGCCGCGCGGGAATCGCGACGGGAATCCCGTCTTGAGGCGGAGATCGAGCGGGAACGCGCGGAGATACGACGCAAAGAGGCGTTACTGCGGGAACAGCGAGAACAACAGAGACGAGAAGAAGAGGAGTATGCAAGGAGGGAACGAGTATGGAAGGAGAAGCAACTAAAAGAGAAACAGAGGAAAATTAGGGAAGAAGAAGAAGAAAGACGGATCATGTTGGAGGAGAGGAGGAGACAGGAAGAACTGGAAAGACGCAGAAAGGAAGATTTGGAGAAGGAGGCAAGGAAGCGGGATCAAGAGCTTCGAGAACGGGAACGGGATATTCGTGATGAAAAGAGACGTGGCTATCAACAAAGAGGCGGAACAGGTCATGAGGTGAGTTTTTCGAATTTAATTATAATCGAATTCAAATGAATTATCTTTGAATATTGTCTCATAACCCTCATTCTTTTAAATATTTGTGTTCAATCAGAGAGTTAAAAACGGTGACTTATCTATCAAAATTATCAAAATAATAAAGCCGTTTTATAAGCTTTGCCCGAATCGGTTGAACTCAAAGAATGTAATTGTTTTTAAAAAAGGCTCTAATCATAATTTGTGCTCTGCATTTTCCTCCTTTTTCGTTCAGTATACATGATCCATGCCGGGTCCATGCCGTTGTATTCCTCTCTTTGAGTTATTTGTGTTTCTGTCATGTACATAAAATGTCTTCCTTTTCTCCGTTTTTTTATTTTCTTGTCTATATATGTTTTTAACCCCGTTTCCTCCAACACTGAATTATTTCTATATCATTCTTACGACATTTGTGTTTACCTTAAAGTGTGATGGTTTCCCATACTTATAAACAATTACTTTTGCATTTATCTTTCACATTATAGGGAACACGCCGGTCACCACCCAGAGCTCCGGTGCACGAGTTTTTCACTCTCGCCGTGAAAGGCTACAACCCGGAGGACATCTCCATCGTTGCTAGGGACAACAAGATGACGGTCAGCGGCCTCTACGTGTGCGGGTGCGAGGAGAGTTGCTTCGAGCGCGAGTTCCAGCGCGTGTATTCGCTCCCCCGCGACGCCGTCCCAACTACGCTGCACGGTCACGTCGACGGCGACGGTGTGCTGAGCGTCAAAGGTGGACGACACGCTGGAAGAAGTGCGTCGACGTCGACGTTAGATGAGGTGATCGTACCCGTAGATGGGGAGAGTCTTTATTCACGAAACCGCGATTCGTCTTGTGGGGGGAAAAGGGGTGGCATAAAGTTGAAGAAGATGAACAAGAGGACTGGAGAAGTTTATGATGATTATATAACGGAGGGAAACAATTTGGCCGACTTTTTCGAGGGAGAGAACGGCGACGACGGGATAACGATTGAGGCCGAAGAATGAGCCCGAAAATGAGAACACGATTTGCTCAAACAAACTGATAGAAACTGACACAAAAACGCATCTTTTCAAAGAGCACACGGGACGAGCACGTACCTGCACAAACATTTGGTTTCTGATTTAATTTTCATTCTTCCATAAATGACCTTCACTTCAGTTTCGTAATTGTTTCATTATTGAAGACAATATTTGTGTTGCTCACTCATTATTATACGATTATTACGGTTATTACAACTTTAGACCTATATATACGTGAACAACTCCACACCTCTACCACATTGCCCGTCAAATGAATGGCGACCCCATAATTTATAGGCATTGTATTTATTCAAGGTGCTCACATGCAGGGCTCGCCAGTATTTAGTATTTTTTAAAAAAAAAATTTCCTGAAATTGTTTGGGACATAACATTATTTGTATTACCTTTCAAAACTTATTGGAAATGCGTTTCATATACTTTAATTCCAAGCTATTTTTGATTAGTTTGTCTTCTCTTTTTTTTTTATGCGAGAGTAGTCTAATTTTGTTTTCCTTGTATTGTGAAATATGTATCTAATATATCTTGATCTCTTTCTCGACAAGCCTTTGGCTTCCATTGACTCCACCACACAATTCATGTGTATGTATAATCTGTATTTCATGTGTTTTTTTTCTGTGGAAATAAATTCAATTCAATTCAATTCAATTTCCCTATAGTATATAGAGGGTAATGTCGGAAGGGGGAACCCCACAGTTAATCAATAAGAGGCCAAGATTCTATTTTGATAATAATTAATTGAGTGCCCTTCCTGTGTTGTTTAATGATGCAATGATTTGTAATCATTCAAAGCTTAAATGTTATATAGACGGAATTTCAAAATATTGACAATTTGATGCAAAGTCATCTCATATAATTATTTACTATTTTGGTAAGGGGCAATAATTAACGTAGCGAATTATGTATTAATTATGCGTGCACATGGCTGGAAACATAGACCAACTCAGAGACAGTGATTTCTCTTCAACATGTTCAAAAAGAAATGTTTTGAGTTGTTGATTACTTATAATTTATTTTGTTCTGAATTATGTATATGTCATGATCATGATGAATGTGTATACAGTTGTATTGCAATAATATTGTATAAGTAGGTTTATTGTCGTAGTGTTCATGAGTTTGTTAACTTTGATATTTTGTCTAAAATAATAATTATCTGGTATAAATATTTTGTCATTGTTTGTATTCATAATACTTTTCTAAAAGCGTATGACATGTTTGTTATATATGTAATTATTAAATAAGACTGTAACAAATTATGTCGTTTTTGACGGACAAAATTGTTATAGGATGAATATGATGATGATATAATGGATGGATGTCTGGATGGCCGAGGTTATATAGTTCTAAATCACATTCATAATCACATTCACTCTTTAAGCACGTTCCACAAGCTTGGAGAATAGATCACAGCTGGCGAGAGTTATTCGGTTACTCGTTTATTCTTCCATAAACAACTTCGTACAATGCAATGACGAACAGGAAGTATAACTTCTAACTGAACTAACTTCGTACTCAAACTGTCTTCTACAACTTAACTGTCTCAAATCTTGTACTGGACTGACGACTGACTAAACTGAACTCCACTCCCTAATAATAACTGACTTTTATCAACTAACAACTGCACAAACTCCAGCTCCATGATTATCACTCTCCAGACTTAGACTTAGACACTCAACTTAATCTCAACGTATATGAACCCCAAGTGAGAGAGATGTCGAGCTTATATAGGCTAGAGGACAAAGGATGACATCTATTAAGACACAAACTAAAAGGTTACTAAAATGCAGCAAAGAACAAACTCTAGCGACTTGACATTACAATGGACTTACTTCTTAGAAATACAGTAATCCCTAAACATTACAGAGCTTAAGGTTAAGCTAACGGCAGCATCTGAGAGAAGGGTCAACACAATAGAGGGTACTACACGTAGGTGTGAAGTTCATGTCTACAGGATTAGGGACAGGGTAACACAGATTAAAGACATCAAAGTACATCACCGCTCTTTGAGAGAGTAATCCTTCACAAGGAAAGAAGGGTATACAAAGATGAAGTTAAGATGAGAGACAATGGAAGGGCAAACTGGGAAAAAACATACAAGCGATGGTAAATGAATGGCATTGTAAGGTGAGGGTTAAGTGGGAACTAACTCACATGTGCTGGTTGGTAAACATTACAAGAACAAAGAAGTAGCAGACTATATACATGCATAAAGAGGTTAGTGGCTGAGTCCAATAATAATTGCAAGACTATCAAATGCATGTATCTACATTCGTAACAAGACCAAAGAAGCTTGACTCCATCGTTTCATACTATTTTGTGAACTTTCTGTGCCATGCTTTTTCATTACATTTTAGTTTGAACACATTACTTGTTTGTTTTTTCAAATCAATGTACATTATAACATAATCTCGTAAACTTTGAAATCCTGGGCTGGTATTAAATTTACTTAGCATTTTTTAGTCTGGGAACTCGTATTAAAAATAGTGTTTAGACTTTTACTTAAGTAAAACAAAAATCTGAATGTGATTATTAAATACTAATATGACATCAAAACATTTGTGAGATTTTCAGTTAATTGTATCTCGATCCATAGAGTTCTCTTCTGGGCAATGGGTTGAATGTCGATGGTCACTTACGAGTAGTGGATTTACCATTTACCACGCATCCATTACATCGTTATATAGTTGTATTCCGCCCCCCCCCCCCCCCTCCCCACAAGTCATATCCCCTATATGCATATCGGGAAATGAACGACAAAATTTTTAAAAAAATACAGTTTAGCATAAATAATACTGCACCCCCCCCCCCCCCCCCCCCCCCTCTTACGAAATATTGCTCCCCGTTTCTCCCAATTTGACCCCAATTAAATATAATAATTAAATGTTGGTGTATCCCCATATAGGCCTAACCTAACGGCCCCGTGACAAACCGCAAGTCATGATGTGGGGGAAATGCTGTCATAAATTGCACCCCCCTCCCCCTCTGCCTTTACGAAATTTTGCTCCTCTCAATGCCTCCATTTTGGCCCCAATTTCCTCCCCTGTTGAAATTATAATTTAACCCTCCCCTGCCCCCCCCCCCCCCCCCCCACCCACCAACCCCGGCTCCTCTGATACTGTGGGTGAAAATTATAGACAAAGTAAAAAAAAAAAATGTGAATAGTTTGCATAATGTTGCAAAGGCTCCTCTTTAGACACACTGGGCTATAATTCCTCAGTGAAATCTGAGATACAAACGGCAAGCTCTATATAGCGTATGGATCCATACAACTAAAGGGAATATTCAATTAAATTTAGTTTATTTTCCATATGGTGATGAAAATCATCAACAACTACAAAACATATTCAGATTATAAATATACAAAAATAACATTTACAAGATATACTATTACCATAAGAAGAAAATAGAAAGAGGCCAAGAAGACCTGTATTTATGATCGAGCGAATGCATATGGAAGAAGTGTCAGGAAATCATAGACTTATAACATGCCGATATACTTACAATAATAATGATATTATATTCAACAAACGAAATGTCACATTCGCAGCTACAAGCTGAAATGCAGTGACAGGTAAAATGCACTGCAACGATATTTACAAATATCAAACATCAAAATAATACAATCATATAGCTATAGAAAACTATATGAGAAAAAAAAACCAAGCAAGTCCTACAAAAAACTTAAGTAACAAAAACCTAACACAAAAGGAGGCAACAAGATAAGAGCCTCTACTGGACTGATGATCAGAGTATTACTCACATTTGATAGAGTTTTACTAAAATTACAAACAAATACTAACATTCAAACAATTAAAACAGGTTACAAGTGACAAGGTGACAAGGGGAAAAGGTAGATCCTGAAGCATATGATTTGAGGCCATCATGTTCACTAAATTTTGTGAAACCGATAATCTTAAATAACTTCATAAGTTGTCAAGAAATGTATAAGGGAGACGAAATACAGGTATGGTGCCTCCACCCCCCCCCCCCCTCCAAAAAGTACCGATTTCTGGTACTATGGGGCCATCTACAAAGGGGGAGGGGAGAGGGGGGGGGGGGGGTGGCGCGCCCCTATAATTTCTGTGGTACATAACAACTTGGAAAACGCCCTCTCCGATCCATGATCCATCCAATCTGTGTCGATTTTGAAGCAGCGAGTTTTGACAGTCAGACGATTCGGCTTGAGTGGTTCATATTTTGCCTTATTTTCATCATCGTTCAAAGTTAACGTGAGTATGGAGATTAATTTACTTTATCGGTTGAAGTGTGGACCGAATCGAACTTTTCTTTTTGTTTAGAAAGGGCCTCAAATCAGCTAAATAGATGCAGATAGCCGTCGCGCTGCAGCAGGTAATGTTCAGCGACTCGTGTCAACAACTCACGCCGGGTGTGTCCGGCTGGGCTGACGCTGGAAACCGTTGGGATGCCCGTGTTGCTGGAATGGCAATTGCCGGCTGTTGCAGATTTGCCACGTCGTCGTCGATAACAATTATTTAGCAGTAAACTATAAATTGCGTCAATGATTAGCCATAGCCTAGGAGTAATGTGTATATCTGTACTCACATTTGTAATGATCAATGAAATAAATCTATATAGCAATGATTCAAGTGATCCATAATCCATTATTGATTCAATAACTATTTAGTCCAAGAAGACTAAAGGTAGAGACATTTACATTAACATTTGGACGTTTTTTTTTAACATGTCATACCTTTAGTCCTAGTCCATAGTGTACACGTTCTGTATCTAGCCACTTATCCACCCAAAAAACCCTCCAATTTGGTTGGAAATATTTCGGCTACTCACCTGAATTTTCACGACTAGGCAGATGTTTACTCTCTTTCTGCAATTGTGCTGTCCCAAATACGTTTACAAGTTGTAATTCTCGTAAAATTAACACTTTTCCGAGGTAAACACAGCCCGATGTTTGTTGACCAAGAATTCCCGTAACATGCTATTCAACGCAATTGCACAATGTAGGTATTGTATTCGCCGTGTACCGACATTTGCATAACACACGGCTCGCGAATATAATACCGTTGCATGTACTTGTATAACCTGTACGCGCGCGCGCGCCGTATCCTCTATGCAGTATTAGAGGATACGGCGCGCGCGCGTGCAGGTTATACATGCAACGGTATTATATTCGCGAGCCGTGTGTGTTATGCAAATGTCTATACACGGCGAATACAATACTACATTGTGCAATTGCGTTGAATAGCATGTTACGTGAATTCTTGGTCAACAAACATCGGGCTGTGTTTACCTCGGAAAATTGTTAATTTTACGAGAATTACAACTTGTAAACGTATTTGGGACAGCACAATTGCAGAAAGAGAGTAAACATCTGCCTAGTCGTGAAAATTCAGGTGAGTAGCCGAAATATTTCCAACCAAATTGGAGGTTTTTTTGGGTGGATAAGTGGCTAGATACAGAACGTGTACACTATGGACTAGGACTAAAGGTATGACATGTTAAAAAAAAACGTCCAAATGTTAATGTAAATGTCTCTACCTTTAGTCTTCTTGGACTAATAACTATTAAATATTAATCAACCAAGTCCAAAATCACTTGTCTTGTCACTGTCAGCTGGTCAGTTGTCATGGTTGTCGCACTTCTTTTTTTACCTTTGTAAAATTTGTATTCATTGGCGTGTTTATTTAAGTTTTTGTTTGGCTTATGCCTTACACTTACAGAAGAATTTAATGGCTTGAGTTTTCTAATGGCTCCCCAATTATTGAGATATTTATGATTGATTTTAAAGCATTTTTGATTGCAGTCAAAAGTATCCGAATTTGTATATACTTCAATCGTAGTATCGCACGAACCATTTAAATCTTTCATCACTTTTTCGCTAGGTAAACAGCATTATTTATCTATAAAACTCTTACACATCATTAGAAGAATCGTAAAATATGACATGACTGAAGTCTCAAAAATCTTTTGACATTTTGAAGTTATAATTAATAATATGGATCACTTTAATTTTGTAAAATAGACTTGCGTAATCATTCTAGGAGTAGACAGTCATCCATTGTCGCTAAGTTAATATAGAAATAAATGGTGCAACATGTTGTTTTCTTTCAAATAAACGTGGCTAATGTGTCAGTTCTAACATAACATTAACAATCTGACACAAAAATAAATAAATCTTGACTCCCATGTTATTTTTTGTTCTTCAATTACAAAGCATCTTTTGTTGCGTAGCGATTGTTCCCAAAATGTGAATAAGAGTTCAATATATGCGCTTGCATAGTTTTTGATTGTGCAGTTAAAGTGAGGCCTGTAACTCCACAAAAATTACTTAGAGCTTCCTCGTTTCTCTTCTACCGTGTTGTTTAGCTTATAAATGGTAAGAGAAGAATAAAATAGAGTTAGATTTTTTCAAATGCCCCTAATGACGATATCTATCATTCAGCTCAAAAGCGTTAACAAACGGTTATAAACCTCATAAACGTCCGTTGTAAAAGCTGACGCATATTTTCGCTTTTTAACCAGGAAAGCAGTGTTCTTTTTCAATGAAACTTTCACACATCATTCGGATATATCTTACAATGATTTGGGTACAGGATTGAAGTCTCAAATGTTATTTTGGGCAATATCTGACACTTTACAGGCCTCACTTTAAATTGATATTCAAACTCTCTTTCCTCTCTATAAATTCTAGAAGTCGAGACAGCATGGTGATAAAAAAGATATGTTGCATCGGGGCGGGGTATGTCGGTGGTCCCACCTGTGCGGTCATCGCTCTCAACTGCCCAGAGGTCTCTGTCACGGTCGTTGACCTCAGTCAGTCCAGGATCGACGCCTGGAACTCGGCAGACTTCAAACTACCCATCTATGAGGTAACTATTTCTGTTTTATATTAATATCTATAAACTAAAGTACTCAAACTCAACCTTTTAGTTATATATATTCTCACATCTTCAAAATCATGTTGCCCATGTCTCTAAAAACACAACATGTCAATTTTATCACTATTAGGTACTCAATCATTGTTCTATAAATTTATTTTATTCCATCAAAATTTACAATCTTATTTATTAATGTTTTTGTTTATTTTATGACAGTAAGAGGAAGGGCTATTACTGGTTTCATTATGTTTCAGTTCATTGAGATGCATTTTTCATTGCAGTACATGTTATTTATCTGTTTTCATGACTTGATCTTATTTCAGCCCAAATTGGAAGATGTGGTGCATGAGTGCCGAGGGGGGAATTTCTTCTTCTCCGCTAATGCAGTTATTCCAAATTATTTTTGTTTTTGTTTTTAAGTTAGCAAGTGGACAGATATTTCTGGTTTATTTTCATTGAATTTGTGAATTGAGATGCATTTTTCATTGCAGTACATGTTATTTATCCATTTCCATGACTAATTGTATTTCAGCCCAAACTAGAGGGCGGAATCTCTACTTCTCCACTAATCCAGTTAATTCCAAATTATTTTTGTTTTTGTTTTTAAGTTGGCAAGTAGACAGTTATTTCTGGTTTATTGAATTTGTGAATTGAGATGCATTTTCCATGCAATGTTATTTATCTGTTTCCATGACTTAATCGTATTTCAGCCCAAACTGGAGGATGTGGTGCGCGAGTGCAGAGGGATGAATCTTTTCTTCTCCACTGACGTGGACACCGCAATCAAAGAAGCCGATCTCATCTTTATATCAGTGAACACGCCCACAAAGACATTTGGTCTTGGAAAGGTAAAGCATCAATCTTCTTCAGTTTGTTTATTATCTTTTGATGAAGTATTCTTTAAAAGGATCTAGAAACTTTGTTTACATATGTGCAAAAAGTGATGAATGGTTGATAAAATGTGAATTGTTGTGATCTGATATATGCCCACTGAGTAATGTGTGACAATTTCATGTTAAATTGATGTTATATGGCCGAGTAATGATAAAAAATGCAAAGTGATATTCGCTTACTCATTGCACTGACTTTGTATACAGTTATAACTGTCCAGTGGATAATTAAAAATCGGAACACTTTAATCACAAATTCTTTTTAATAACAAATCCTGTTCCATGCTTCTATTGGTCATACAAATACAACAAGGTATGAGTTCTACGTCTCAAAGCTTACTGTATGCCTGACTGCCTGGGACAAGTGAAAGTTGGATTCAAGACAGTATTTGGGAAAAGGATGATACTATTGATAGTAGTTGCCCGATTGAGCAAGCAAATATTCTTTTTATTTACAAAGTTGATTCCTAAGCTGATTTTTTATCCTTCAGTTTTTTTTGCGGCTTTATATACTAAAGTTCTAGCAGTTTAGCAGTTTAGCACGAGCATAGAAAATAGTTACTGGGAAGTAACCCCATCAGCAGGTATAGCACTTGTAATAATATGCATTCTAGACATCATTTATTCTAAATCTGGTCAGTTTCCCATGAGCTTGTATTAACCCCTTGACTACGGGAACCACGTGGGTTGTGTACAAAGTCTATGGGGATTTCAGAAACTCGTAGGGAACGGGTTAACTACATGTGATAGTCCAATTCAGGCTAGTATTTTTTTTTTAACAAGATAAATAATTCAGGCAAGAAAACTCTAGTTACAAATAATAAAAAGTAATGTTTCTTAATGATGTACTTTTTGAGGTATCATGAGAAAGCATTTTTGAAAATTAAAAGTATTAAAGGAATCAGAAATGACATTGTGCAGATTTTATAGTTTGAGACTTTGAGTATATTTTGGCCCAGTTCTCAATGTTTATTTTGTGTATGTTTACAATTGAAAGGTTATCAAACATGGGAGTCTTTGCTTCTCCCTGCCGCAGTGAATATATTAGCTCATAAATCACCCATAGAATCAAGGGGATTTATTTGAACATAAGCTTTATATTACTGTCACTGTGTACATTGGAGTTGGTCAGCAGGTACATGTACAGTGTTCTATTCAGTGCTGGACACTTACTGGCCATATAACCCAGGGCCAGTAAAGCCAGTCAATTTTCATCAAGTGAAGAGTCAGTGGCCCAATCGGGCAACTAAATATTTAAAGTGACATTCAACAAGGAATTACAAATTATATAATTTAAGTTTTGATAATAAAGGCAGTGACATGTTGAAAAATCTATGTTTAAATATTTAACTCTTTTTGCGCTTTGTTCGACTTTAGTCACAGACAACGATGCATGCGGCTCGCGCGCGCATACAATATACGATGCGTGCGGCGCGTGTGCGCCTAAAACAATCTGGCGACGGGGGGGGGGGGGATCTACTGCACAGCGCACAAAGTGTTAATGATATTTTTGGGGGCCAGCAGATGTTTGTTTTGGGCCATCAAACCTTTTAAGAGAAAATTATTTTACTTGCACACCTGAGCCCCTAGCAAAAAGGTTAGTGTGGAGCCCTTTTAGCCACATCACCCTCTCCCCTCTCCCCTCTCTAACCCCATCTATTTGCAATTCTGTTCATAATATCTTGACAACCAATGTTGACTTTAAATTTTATTTTACAACTTTGTACTCATGATAAACGCTGTGGACAAATAAATCCAAATTGATCTATCATTCATGAAGAATGAACATTACATGATCATGCTAAAATAAAAAGAACATGTTCGTATTCATTCAGAATACCTACATCTACATGTGTACTGAGTATTTTAAAATATTAGGAACCAAAAGCACCATTCAGACTAGAAATAAATACAAAATTAAATGTGCAAAGAAAAATGGACTTTGCCTGGGTATTGAACCTGAAACCTCTGGATTGCTAGACCAGTGCTCTGACTAACCATTGAGTGATTATGGCGGAGCCTCCCATGAAACATTTCTCAACTTGCTTGTGCTAGTCGGAAGTATGAACCAGAAACAAACGATATGAAATCAACTTCCAAAATTGCAAATATATAGTACATTTTTCTAACACATACTTAGCATGGATGTTCACATGCATTATAAAAAAAGGGCAGTGATATCAGTTATCAAATAACCTTTCTGTGATCATTTGTCCTTTTGATTGACCCTCTTAACACAGTTATTAACATAAACTGTTAAAACAGTACCACACAATGTCCGCATTAAATCTCAAATCTCTCCTTTTTGTTTGTTGGATAATTATTTGTCTAGACTGCATTCCTTGTTCTGATGTTTGTTTTCCCTGGCAACGCAAACTGGTAAAGTCTGGCAGTGTCAATATTTTACCAAGAATTTGATAAGCCAGTTGTTGACAGGACGTTTTAGGTTGTTTACAATTACGATGTGGCGCTATATAATTGTGCTGTAGTATTTTGGTGATTTCCCAAAATGGTATTAACCTGTTACAAAAAATGGGCAGTTATCAACTTATTAAATAATTAGACAGTTAACCTTTTACCTTTTGTTTTCTCAACAAATGGTTTGTTTTCCCTGGTAACGCAAACTGGTAAAGTCTGGCAGTGTCAATATTTACCAGGAATTTGATAAGCCAGTTGTTGACGGGAAGTTTTACATAGGTGGTTTACAATTAGGATGTGGTGCTATATATATTAAAATTGTGCTGTATAGTATTTTGTTGATTTCCAAAATGGTATTAACCTGTCACAAAAAACAGGCGGTTATCGGTTTTAAAACCCATATTCAATGTTCTTTTACTGTTTTAGAACTCTTAAACAAATGGCCAATGTCCTAGTGTTTTTTATATTGATATAAATGTACTAAATTGAAAACATTTTCCTTTGATGTTTTTATTGTCAAGGGGATTGTTGTTATAAATTTTGTTTAGTCAACTGTTTCTAGACTACATGTATGTACAGTATTGACAACATTAGGAATATTTTCTTCTTCCAAAATGGTTTAATTTAATCAGAAACTGTTGTGACCCAAAACTAATGCAGTAATGAATGCAAATGCTATATGGAATTTAAATACTAGCACTTTATTAATTTATTATTAATCTGTACATGTATGTGATGAGTGTGAATGGTAATGGTGCAGGTGTTGTGGAGATATCGTGGCAAGATTGAAGATTGGTTGGGCACCCTGCCTGACTTCCAATCCTGTAGTCTCTTTGCACTGCAGGGAAACAAATTAATATTAATTTTTGGGGAGCTACTTTTCAAGCTGGCCTGCATGAAAATGGCGCTCTAAAACTTGTTTTGCATTCAATGCTATGCAAATTTATGAGGGCTCTTTTATGAATTTTGGGGGCTCTTGGCATTTCGGGGGCGAATTTCACTGTCTCTTTGTAGTTCAAAACCAATGGTGACCGAGCATGTCCTTTGAGCATCAATCTGCTCTCTACCCGTATTGTATGGGTACTTGGGTTTGGTGTGAATTGGGCAATTTGCCTAATGTGCTATTATATGGTAACTCAGTCAAAGCTAGTACGGTATGCTCTCTGGAGAGTTGACAAGGTGCACAAGATAATTTACCCACGTTTACATGAAATAGTGCTCTTGTGACCAAGGGTGTTAATAATTTTGTGCCACAAGTGTTAACTGACAGATGTGTAGTTACTGTAGTATCATAAGTATGACCTTCCTTTTTAAACAAAGCATATTTTTAAATACCATATTTAGCGCTCAAATAATTATTCAACGTGACAAATGAGGCTGGGTATTTCTGAGTAACACACTGAAATAAACCACACTGGAAATAATGTAAATGACGTATCAATGAACAATCATGCCATTGACATTTATATTAATCTACTGTACTTGTCTTAGATAAATAGTTCAGTGTGTTGTACTCTGAAATACCCTGCCTCGTTAGTCACTTTGAATACTTTGAGTTGTGCAGTGCTCTAACTGCTCTTGTGTAATCTCTGTGTAATATGCAATCTGAAATGATCAGTACCACCTGTTGCTTCAGATTCATTGTTTTTACGTGTGAAAGATCAATATATTATTGTTGCACACAATCCACATTACACTAAAAGATGTGAATCCATAAGTCCAGTTTTGCATAATTTACATTGGTTACCTGTAAATAAACAAATTATGTTTAAGATTTTAGTCATTACGTTCAAATGCATACATGGAAATTCACCTGATTATATTCAAGAACTTATTAGTTTGCATAAATCATCTAGGGTCCTTCGTTCAAGTTCAAAGAATCTTTTAGTTCAGTATTCTGTTAAAACTAAGACATACGGTCAGCGGTCTTTCCAGTTTGCTGCACCTATGCTCTGGAACAAACTTCCTTACCATATTAGACAATCTGATACAGAGCATCAATTTCGAACCAATTTAAAGGCTTTTTTGTTTGTTAATGAATTGTAAGTTTTTTACTATTTTATCTTTGCTTAAATACGCTTCTATTTCTCTCTCTCTTTCATTTATGCGCACTGAGACGTAAGATTGCGCTATATAAGAAACGACTATTATTATTATTACACCGGAAACAAATGCTCTCATTCAGAGCTGAATAAGATCTGTACAGTATTGAATTTTGAATACATGATTGACAAGTGTGTTCAGGGCTTGACACTAGCACTTGCCCAATGGCACAGGGGCAAGTAAAACAAATAAATAATGTAGTTTGTAGGGTCAGCAAAATTGATTGCGAAAGTAAATTTACAAACTGAATCTAATTTCTTCCATGTCAAGCGTCATAATAATAGAGTTTTGATATAAAGAGTTGGATTTTGAATACTTTGGTTGACACCAAAATAAAAGCCCCAGTATGAGTGCTTTTACCAAGATTTCATGCCAGTTCCCTCCCTCACGAAACTAACTGCTGGCGAATCAAATTGTCAAGTAGGTCATGATTAATATCAATAGTCTGTAGTAGGCGGTATACGAAATTGCATAACTGGGCTTCTGGGCCAGAGCCAAAATAATGGAAAATGCGACAGGACAGAATTTGTAGTTTTATTTCTCATGAGATACAAACAATTAAAAAGGTGCCTGGCTATTAATGTTGTTGATACATGTACCTGCTATAAAGCTGCAGAGGTCTCGTGATAATTAACACAAATTTTGTTAAAACTGGGCCAATGCCAAAATTATTGAAAATGTGAGACAGAATGAAATTTGTCTAATTTTTAAAGCTGTGACTGGTTAACATTTTGTTGATAACTGCAGTGAGTCTAGTGGCAATTGGGCCATAGCCAAAATTACATGAAATTTGTGACAGGATTGAATTTGAGAGCTATTTTTCTGGTTAACCCATTCAAGACTGATTGAATTTGCTAAACATACATTCTCCATAGACTAAAGTCCAAGTATTTTAGGGACCAGTCGTGAATGGTTAAGTTAGTTAAAGTCTTTCCCGTACCAATGTTGGCACATAAGGCGGCGCCTATCTCCGTTTCAATAGCCCTAGGCCACACGTCTTCTAAATGTAGCGAAAGTTACAGAAGGGGGCTAGTCCTCTGGTAACTCGTGTGATTAACTTTCCCTTTTCCATTCTATAAATGCCGAGTGTCTGGCTAGAAGGCAGAAGGTACCATTTTTAAAGTCTTTGGTATGACCCGGTCTGGGTTCGAACCCGGGACCTCCCGTGCATGAGGCGGACACTCTAATGGGTTCAGCCATAATTAAGAAATTTTTAGCTGAAACTTTGTTCAAACATGCAGAGGATTTACATTGTAGTGAAAAAATATCAATTATCAATGTCCGTAAAAAAATCAAGAAATCATGAGTTGGTAGATATGAAAACTATGTTTTTAAAGCATCGTGACAATATACAAAATGGGAGTGAAATGATATACTGTTGTGTATGAAGTTTTATTTTATCATTTGAAATTAATATAAAAATTGGATGCCTAGATCTTTATAAGTACACATGAATGGGCTAATCTTCTGTCACAAAAATGTAAAAGCCCTGTAGAATTTTTTAACAAGAGTAACTGAATTTATTCAAACATAAATTTGTGAATGAAATCACTGATATGGCAGACAAGCTGAACAACTTTCCTGAAATAATACATTTTTGTAGATACACACCTTTCATATTCATATAAAGGAAAAATATAATATCTATTTGAAATTGTAACCACCATAAGGTTTAGGGCAATTCCAAGCAAACGCCGTGACGGTCAGAGGGTGTTTCTCACAATGAAAGTCCAAATAACTCATAAAATCTAAATATCTAGAACCAACTTTTGATATGCATCTGTAACCACTATCCTACCAATAATTTACAATAGGCAAGAAAACCAAAATTCCCAATAAATTATTAATTATGAATATCAATATCTGCCGTGACGGCAAAAAGACATGGGTTTCTTACATGCTAAGAAACTAAGTAAACTCTGTGAACTACAGGAACATTTTGCACTTTTGTCACATTGATTCTTTGTACTAGACATCAAGCTAGAACATCCAAATAAAAATGTAGAAAAAATCCAATGCTCATAGTAAATATGATATCATAAATGTATCTATGCACTGTAACGCTGTGACCTCTGAATTGTACATGTTATACATATATGGGAGATATTAAAGAGATGAATTTATATAATTTTAATGTAGTGATCCAGAATCAATAAAGAACTACATGAATGGGTGATATAACCAAGATGCTATTAAATGATCATCCGCATGACACAAATTTGCAGCACAGCACCCTCTATTGATCAAAAAATCTTTTAGGACATAATTGAAATTCTTATCTATTTCAGAAGTTAGTTAATGGAACCATCAAATATTAAAACCAAAATACATACTTAAATGTAACAATGAAATATGAGACCTTTGACATCTGACCTTTGACCTTGTTTCTCAAAATAACATACAAATGTTTAATTTTTGGTCTGCACAGTGCATATTTGCAAGTGATTTGTTTCATGTAACATGATTTCAGAGTTAGTAAATGTTTGTTTTTGAATTGGTAATTATCCGAGTGACCTTTGACCTGTGCCCCAAACAGTTTCAGAAAATTGTCTTTTACCTACAGTACATGTACTCTTTCTAACATTGATTCTGGAACTTAATTGTGAGAACAAAAAACAACAACAATATTTTGACCTGTTGACCTATGACCTCCCATGACCCCATTCCCTAATCAGGTCATATACTTCACTGGACGCATACCAGTATTTTTATCATGTTATCCTTCAAGGATTCTCAAACTATCTTGATAATAATATAATTTTTGCATATTTGTTAGCTATGTGACCTTTGACCTTTGACCTCATGGACCAAAATCATATCCAATAATCCGTACTTCTAAATACATGGATTGTACAAAGTTTGAACGAAATCCATCCAACGATTCTTGAGATATTGCAAAAAAAAGAACACTGATGTACAGATGCACATACAGACAGACGGACATACAACCCATACACATACATGACTCAGGTAACTTTGAGATGGAAACATTATCAACTGACCCTATTCATATAATTATAGCATGAGCAATGCCCAAGCATACCTACAAAAAATATCTTACACTATTTGATTATGTCTACTGTGTTATGTCAATGGGAATCCAGTAGGTAGCGTCACGGTGTTACACAAAACGTAACGCCGTGACCAAATTGATATTGATTATATTAATAAGTGGTAAAAGATAATGCTGCTATTCAGCATGCATATTATAGCCCTATGGGCTAATACAGAGAAAACAACAAATTATTTCATTCCCATTCATATTTTTCCAGAAATATTAAAAATATCTGTTTTTAGTGTAACGCCGTGACATATTAATGATTGTAAATGAGACAGTCACTGAAGCGGAACGAAGAGCGAAAATGACGAAATTGATATTTATCTGAAAAATATAAGCAATGATCCTATCAACACTGAAATAATATTTTATGAAAACTCCTTTTCGCAGTTCTTTTATGCTTAATATTTAATTGAATGTTTTGTGAAAATAACTGAAAATTAATTTATGCTATATATTAACAATAAAATAATATCGGAAATAATATCGCTAGTGATATTCGTTTGTCTCGCAATGTATGGTCAACATTGAATCTGAATGATCGCGACGTTTCGTATGCTACTGCAATACTTTGTCAAGTGATATTAAAGTAACGTAAAACACTCCTATTTATACTCTCATGCGGCTCCAAACCGCGTTATCTCGCATGAGCGAGTTATTCCTAATTGGTCCATAACGGGCAAATTCTATTGGCCGGTGTACACGGGTGCTAAACCAATCAGCGAGGCGCTGGCTCGGCTTGCTTGCTAGGCGGGAACAATAGCGAGCTCGACCAATCAACGGACCGCTGGCTCGCTACTGGCTGGAATCAACCGTTGCGGGCCGGCTGGTCGGGGGGTGTCATGGCGGCGTATTGTACGCATCCAAAATTCGGGTATATCCATCCCGTTGTCTCTATTGAAATTACTGGGATTGAGACGGATCTGTATAGCTTCTTTTACCCTACGTGTGTACCAATGCCGTTCTTGGGAAAGGCAGCGAACCCCGTCCCAATCTGGCTGATGCTGGTTGTCCCAAGCATGTTCGGCTACGGCTGAGTTGTCAGTTCGGCGTAGCCTGACGTCCCTCTTATGCTCGGTGATTCTTTCTGATATCGGTCGGGCAGTCTCTCCGATATATGATCTATCACATCCTTTGCAGGGGATGTTGTACACAAATAAAATAATAGTTTACAATTTTTTTTTTCAAAAACAAAATACATTTTTGGAAAGTTCAATCTTTTAGCTTTCATTTGATACCAAATTTGTTATGGTACAACGAATTTGAAAAATCAGTGGTTATGTCAATGTTTGCTTGGAATTGCCCTTGACTAATTTGGGGTTCGGCTCGACTGAAAAAGGATATTCATTCATGTAGAAAAAAATGATAATTAGGATTAACACTCCTGACGACCGACAGTCAACATGTTCAAAACGTCGAGCACCTCCTACCACCCACCCTCTCCTTACAATAACTATACCGGCGCTGACTGTAGCTCTTATTAGAACTACAAGCTCAAGAAAGAATATCAACAGTCCTTTCCAGGACTACCAACAGTCCTTTCTAGGACTTCCACAGTCCTTTTTAGGACTATCCTAGAAAGAATACCAACAGTCCTTTTCGGGACTCACCAATTCTCTCCTCATACATAGTGCAACCGCAAACCACACGTATCATAATTAGGATTAGGATTGATAATTGGAGTATGCAGTGTAGTGCAAAGCAAACTTTAGAAGCTATTATAAACCTGACTGAGCAAATCTATTTAGCAAGTTACACTGTGAAGTAAATACATGGGGGCTCACCGGCTTCTAGAGGATGATTTAGCCCCTGAAAATCATTTTTAAAAGCCCTGGTAAAATTTCATAGAATTGAATGAAAAACACATTTTATAGTTCTATTTACATCTAGGCAAGCTTAAAATGTAGCCCTTGAAAACTAACCCTGAACATAAATGGAAAAACATTTTGAAATATCTTCATTTTTGTTGCCCAGTCTGCAAGTGAAATTTGATTTGCATGTACAGTATGGTGGCCCAGAACAACGGGCCAGTGCAAATTTTGAAATGTCTTTAAATGAGTACATAGGTTTTACAATTGATCAATGTAAGAAATGCATAATAGTTCTATCTAAATAAGTTTTCTTTTTTTTACCCAATTAACTTTTAAATAGGGAAGAGCTGCAGATCTGAAATACATCGAGGCAGCGGCGCGGCGAATCGCCGAGGTTGCGACGTCGGACAAGATCGTCGTAGAGAAGAGCACGGTTCCGGTGAAAGCTGCCCAGAGTATACAGAGGATTCTCACAGCTAACATCAGGCCTGGCTGCAGATATGAGGTAATTTTGTAAAGCAAAGCTAGAAATCAATTTTTGAATTGTGGCCCAGTCGGGCAAGTGAAAACCAGGGTTTTTTTTCTTCTGGTGACCCAAAACCTGAATCCGATGGTCCCAAACAATGAAAAGAGTACAAATTCTGTAACATTTGGTTGCCCATTTTGGCCAGTGAAATTAAAGGTAACGTTGAGTATTGGTAATTTCCAAAGTGCCCCCCCAAAATTAATTGTAACGGATTTGGTTGATTTCAATTCCATATGAAAGATCATCGAAAAAAACATGGGAAATAATAATAATTCCCATTCAAATGCTCTAATTGTTGTGAAATTTGCTTTCAAAATATTTATAAAAGTGATTGACGTCCGGCCATCACTTTTTAGAGAACGAGGCGCAAGCGTTCTAGGTCCTTTCGATGCATTCTTTTTGAATGATAACAGGGGTTTTACTTTGTCATTTGTAATTGTGTATACTTTTCGAGCATGGTGAAGTTATAACTATTAGTTTGTACCGTAATCGTGCAGGTTTTGGTTACTAAAGTTAAGTTTGACCAATACTCAACGTTACCTTTAAGCTTTGAATGAAATTAGGTGGTCAGAAGCTTTTTTTCGGGGGGGGGGGGGCCAGGCCAGTAGGCCTGTGCAAATTTTGAGCAAATTAAGATTTTTCAAAAAAAATTATAAGAACATTCAATCATATGTATACCAATATATGATCATTGTAAGTTTCAAGTTCTGAATGATGTGCGATAGTTTCATAATAAAGGAGCACTGTTCATTTAGCCCCAAAAAGGTGAAAATTGATGTTGGCTTTTATCACCAACTGACGATTGATTCTAACTTACATATATATTAGTTACCTGTAGGATCTTAGTATTTCTGGGTTGTGCAAATCTGCAAATTACAATATTCATCATTGTATTATTTATTTCTGTTGTTAATATTACATTAAAATTTATTTAAGGTATGCACCTAGGTCATTATAGGATATAATACAAAAATATTATACATGTATTTGCAAACAGAAGTTTGTAATGATTGTATAAACCTGTCATTGTGTACACTGTACGATATGCCAAGAATGTAATGTATGCACACTCTTTACTTTGTTCAGGTTATTGCAAGATATATATAAACAAGTGCACGCAAAAACAATATCTTGGAAGTTTATCTTTAAGAACTATCATGGTATTCACATTATACACCCATACTCAATGCTCAAGTGCTTTCTCAAGGGGTATCCCGCACCCATAAACCAGTATATTTATCAGCAAACACTTGGCAAATAGGCCGATAACTGCACAGTTTGTGAGCATGATGCATTAGTTGAGATAGAAAAGGGTGCTTTAATAGTCACTTTTTGTACATCTGTGATAAACATGCTTGAAGTTTAAGAGCCTTCAAATTAGAAACCCAATTTAGCTCTCTTTTATTTTTGATAAATATTCCCCCCAAAAAGAACTTATTATTACCGGTATCTGAAAATTTGGCATTACATAGAGAAGGCTTCGGTCTAGCTATAACAGGTGGACAAATATACGGGGCAGCGGGCGAATTCGCCCCCGAAATGCCAAAAAGAGCCCCTGAAAAAAGAGAACAAAATTGGCATGATCGGATCGTGATTGAATGCTGATCCGATGAGCACTTACAGCATTAGAACTAAATAGTAGCCCCAGAAATTTGTAGCCCCCGAAACGATAAAAGTAGCCCCCGAAAACTTCCATAAAATTAGATAGGGAGCCCCCGAAATAAAAATATTAATTTTTTCCCTGAGCTTTAATGGTATGCATAACTCAATTTATAATACAAAAATCAATAACATCCTTCTCGCTCACACCCAAAGAATTTATCCTCTGCTTTCTTTCTAGCCTTACTGAACCATTTCATATGTTCATTGCACAGGTCTACTAAACATATGTATACACATGTGAAACTGTCACTGCTAGATGTTGCTACCTCCATAGAGTTATTTATATATACAGGAGCCACTATGTGACTGTGTGACCTGCGAAACTGGTCCGCAGGTATTAAAATAAATTAATCAATAAATC
This sequence comes from Echinarachnius parma, assembly GCA_037951105.1. Lineage (NCBI taxonomy): Eukaryota > Metazoa > Echinodermata > Echinoidea > Clypeasteroida > Echinarachniidae > Echinarachnius > Echinarachnius parma. Next base: position 105,549 of record JBAMJV010001201.1, on the reverse strand, counting down.
ATATCAAAACCTAACAAATCTATCCCTGGTTCATTTACTAGAAGACTTTATGGAAAGGAAGACACTGAAGACAATAACTTAACTTTAAACTCTTTATTAAATTCCAAATATAAAACACCAACACATAAACGAAAACTAAAAGAAAACCTAAAAATAAAACTGAAAGCTAAAACTAAGGACTAAAACCAAGAACCAAAAACCTGACAACTGAAACAGAAAACCTGACACAACACAGTTTTATACAGATTACAGCGTAACCATCAACACCTGTGAAACAAAAGAACAAAAACATATATAATGAATCAACACATTTAACTAAATCAAAGTGTCAATTACATCCCGCAACTACATACCTGTGCAATATGAAACAATTACTAAATAACTAAGTAAACTCTAATTACAACCACTTTATAACCGTGATAACTAAGATGTCAACTCTCACAATAATACTACGCTGAAAGCTAAACTGTATTATGAACTTAAATGAAGAATAATCTCACTGTAAATCTATAATTATAACAAGTGCAAAATACATCTACAAATCAAAGGAGAATCTCGCTGAACATGACCATCTATCACTGATAATTGAATTGAACACCTACATATACATTCAATATAGACTCCAGCATAAATTAAATAAGAAGCTCACACTCTCTTACACCTAATGTACATAATCAAATACAAACTTATATAAAATATATAGTATTCACCTTATAATCAGCAATGCAAGGACAGCTTCCACCAGCACTACACTAACAAAATGGCTTTCAGGTCCACTGGTCCAGGATCCAACTTCACAACACGGTTACTTTTACAGGGAATGATATTAGCTTTCTAACACCTCATATTTATACCTTTTCTCTAAAAGCAAGATTCAAGTTGTTAGCTAACACCAAACAAACTTGATGTAACTAAGAAAGATGACATAAAAGAAGAGGATATAACGCAGAACAAAGAGGGCATTGAACTTGTCCTGAGCTGGGCTTGGGGCTGGGGGAGTGTTTGAATAGGGCTGCCCAGCAGCTTGGTACAAGGCGGGTTTATGGGGGGCATGAATAGGGGCGATGCAGGGAGGATCAATAGAGGGGTGGGTATGAAAGAAAAGGGTAGACTCATAGCTTTGAAAGAGGATCTAGATAGAGAGAGCTGAACAACTTAGCTTTCTTGATTAAAATATATCTAGTATACCACTACATATAAAACTGACCAACTTGGCTTTCTTCTATATCATGTATATTGCCTACCAACATTATACTGAAACTAAAATTATATAACATTACAGAAATATATATTCAAGTGTACAATCCTACAAATATATATTACGGTACAAAATTACCACGACATTCACCACAAGTTTAAACATTGTTGTCCTCAACAATGAAAATAATATAAATATAATCTGAACGTGAAAATTGACCATGACATTCACCACTAGTTTGAATATTGTTGTCCTCAACAATAAAAATAATCTAAATGTAATCTGAATGTAAAAATTGACAGAACATTCACCACTAGTGTGAATATTGGTGTCCTCAATAATACATTACAGTACAATGTATATGACAAATGAACTATTATTCTACAGTCCAAACCGATCAGGGGCCTTACGTCGCCTTTTGGGGTATTGAGTTCTCTGGGGCTTGGGATGGGGTGTAGAGTCGGCTTCAGAAAGGGACATATCGGGACTGAGGATGTCAGTGGAAACCGTCTCCTCAACTTCACTAACCGCGTCCTCTTCCTCGCTGGAGGCATCATAGCCATCCGTGAGGAATGTGCACGCAGTCAGCATATTCCTGTGAATAGTGCGCTCGATACCGTTGTCGTCCCTACGTACAACATACACAGCCTGACCCTTGACCTTATTGATAACGGTGTAGGGATGCTCCTCCCACCTATCCGCGATCTTTCTCCTACCCCGGAGGTTCTTGTTTGCGACAATCACTTTGTCGCCTACCTTAAAGTCTATCCCCTTTGATTTCTGGTCATACGCCCTTTTCTGCTTCGTCCTCGCCTGGTCAGCCGCAGTGTTAGCAGCGCGGAACGCATCCTCCAGGCCTTCTCTAACTTGGTGGACGTACTCGGCTTGTCCTTGGGTCGCATCCCTGTCCGCATCCATGTCCAGCACCAAGTTAGCTGGGGTCCTTGGTTCTCTCATGAACATCAGGTAGTGAGGCGTGAATCCAGTTGAAGAGTGGCATGTTGCGTTATATGCGAAGGTCATGGCGGATACATGGTCTTTCCATCGCGGTTTCTGTTCGGGTAGTAGTGTCCCCAACATGTCGAGCAGGGTTCTATTGAACCTCTCCGTCATACCATTCCCCTGGGGGTGATAGGGTGTGGTCCTGCTTTTGTCGACGCCCAGCAGACTGCACAGCTCTTTGATGATAGCAGCATCGAAGGATCTACCCTGGTCGCTGTGAATTCTCTCAGGGATTCCATAGTGCACAGCGTAATTCTGCCACAGGGCTCTAGCGACGGTCAGTGCAGTCTGGTCTCTGGTCGGGTAGGCTTGGGCGTGACGGGTGAAGTGGTCGGTGATCACCAGGATATTTTCTATCCCACCCATAGATGATTCGAGGGACAGGAAATCAAGACATACCAGTTCGAGGGGGCGGGTCGACCTGATGCTCTCTAGTGGGGCTCTGGCATGTGGGTCTGGTGTCTTCCTTAGGGTGCACCGCTTGCACCGCTGCACATATGATCGCACTTCGGCAGCTATACCTGGCCAAAAGCAGCGGGATTGTAAGAGATGAAGAGTCCGCTCATAACCTGGATGTCCCATCTCGTCGTGAATGCTGCGAAGAAGTTGATTCCGCTGTTTCCTTGGGAGAACAGGTACAGCTGACTTACTATCTTTAGCTCGGTACAACAGCATCCCGTCCTTCAGCTCGAGGTGCTCCCATTTCCCAAGTAGTCTCCTTACTAGCCGCGTCTCTTTGCGGCTCTGCCGTCGGCTAGGCCTCTGTCCCTGGGATATCCATTCAGCTACCTTTCGCAGAGCTTCATGTGCTTCCTGTGCTGCTATTACATCTTGGGCGCCAATTCTTGCTTCAAGTTTAGTCGACCCCTGACCCACCGTTTGCTCCGACGTTGAAGCATGAGTCGCCATGTTGAACGCAGTGGCTTGGTGAGATGGCGACTCGGTCTGGGGGTTGGGTTGTTTTACTGGCTTATGATGCTTGCCGTGGACTGCCTCATCAAAGATCACCTTAACATCTTCGCTCGCGAGTCTCGATAAGCTGTCGGCGTTGTCATTTGCCTTCCCAGGTCTGTACTTGATGTCCATGTCGCAGTGAGAGAGGTCATTCACCCATCGTTGACCGTGTGCGTCCAGCTTAGCACTGCTAAGCACATATGTCAGTGGATTGCTGTCCGTGACTACCGTGACCCTACGCCCGTAGATGTAGTCACGGAACTTTGTCGTAGCTGCCCAATGAAGTGCCTTGAACTCTAGCTTGTGGGCTGGATAGCGAGCTTCTCCAACGGTAAGGGAACGGCTTGCATATGCCACCACCCGCTCGCGGCCATCTTGCACCTGGGCAAGAACTGCTCCCAAGCCATCACCTGATGCGTCCGTCTGGAGGATGAAGGGCAGGGTGAAGTCTGGGTAGGCTAGGACCGGTGTATTCAGCATCAAATTCCGGAGTGTGTCGAATGATGACTGGCAGTCCTTATCCCAAAGAAACGGGGTAGATGGTGGTTTCTTGGCGTTTCCTTTCTTACCGCCAATCAGCTTGAAGAGTGGCCTCGCTATCTTGGCGTAATCCTTCATGAATCGCCGATAGTAACCAGTGAAGCCAAGAAACCTCCTCACCTCCTTCTTTGTCCTTGGAACAGGCCAGTCGTGGACAGCCTCCGTCTTTTCTGGATCCGTCGCAACTCCCTCGGCCGATACAACGTGTCCCAGGTATTTTACCTCTTTGCGAATTATGTTGCACTTGGACGGTTTCAGCTTAAGTCCATGTTCTCGAAGTCGGGCGAAGACACGCTCCAATCTAGTGAGATGCTCCTCCAGAGTAGAACTGAAGATGATGATATCATCCAAATAGATAAGCAGCTCACTGAGATTCATGTCGCCGAACACAGTAGTCATCAGCCGTTGGAACGTCGCTGGGGCATTCATCAATCCGAACGGCATCCGGGTGTACTCAAACAAGCCCATGGGAGTTGTAAACGCTGTCTTTGGTTGGTCATCCTTTGCCATCTGCACCTGTAAATATCCGGCCATGAGATCAAGACTAGTGAAGTACTTGGCCTTGCCTAGTGCGTCGAGGGACTCGTCGATGCGGGGGAGGGGGAATGCATCCCTTTCTGTGCGGGAATTCAGCTTCCGGTAGTCGACGCAGAGCCGGATCTTCCCGTCCTTCTTTCGGACGACCACGATGGGGGATGCAAATGGACTTTTACTTTGTTTAATGATGCCGGCTGACTGCAGCTCTTGGATATGATCCCTAACTTCATGGAAATCAGACGGTGAGATCCGCCTATAGGGCATTCGGAATGGGGTGGGGTCGACGAGGGGGATATCGTGTACGATGGTATCTGTGCAGCCAAAATCTTCTGGTCCCTTGGAGAAAACATCTGCATTTTGTTGAAGTACCTCCCGTAGCAACTTGGACTCTGCCGATGAAAGGCATTCAGTTGGCAGTTCCAGTCCAGCCACAGGCTCAGCAACGTCCTGTCGCAAAACGTTCACACGTGTAGCAGAATCACCAAGACCTGTATTGTTCTCACCGTAACTCGTAGAGGTGAGTTGTCCGTTAGCAGGGTACAGCGGGTTTGCAACTTCTATCCTACCCAGCGGCCTATGTCTTCCCAGAAACACTTCGTCGCTGGAAAGGTTGGTTAGCGTTATCTTGACTCGGCCATCGTTGACTTCTGCGAGCGTTGATTCTGTCTTGATGCCCACCAGTTCGTCGTTCTCTTCGACCAGGGCCGTGAAGATCCTTCCACGGGTGAAATTTGGGGCACATGCATCAACGTCTACCTGCTGACCGGGGCGTAGTACTAGTGGTTTCCTCCCTTCATAGCGCACAACTCCTACGTGACCTGAGCGATCTGCCAGGTCGAGCCCGTCGCCGTTCATAGCCTCGAATGCTACGAAGCAGGGCATCGAAGAAGCCTTCACGAAGTGCATGAACTTCCGCCCGTGCTTGCTGTGGAGCTGGTCCCGAGAGGCACGGAGAGCGTTAGTCCCAAGCAGGCAAGAGATCTTCCCCGTCTTCTGAATCGCTGGGACGACCAAGGCAGGAACCGACTTCAGACTCGTCCCCAGGAACTCGATGTCTAGTAGGATGACACCTTCATACGGGACGGCCTGGCCACCAGCACCTTCCAGCTGAATACTGGTCTGCTTAATCTCTCGCTTTCGAAGCACGGGGTGATTTCTCACGTAGTCTGCGGTGATGGTGGTTACCTGTGAGCCTGTATCTAATATAGCGTGGCACTGCTGATCACATATAGTGATAGCCACGCTATTTACTGGACCCACCAACTCTCCACCTCTGGACTGCTCCTTCTCTTCTCGGCTCTCGCTCAGCTCAGCTTCCTTAGGGCAGGATTGGTTGAGGGAACCCACAGAATGCCCTCCATCTGTGGGTCGTTCTAGTTTAACGCCTGCTGGGATGGGACACCTTGCATCTGCCGTTGATTAGGGCAAGACCTTGAAAAGTGGCCCGGCTGTCCACACGTGTAGCAGACACTAACCTGCGGTCGCCTTCCTCCTCGTCCGGCGCCTATCCCTCTGTCATCATGGGGGCCTCTGGGTTGCTGAAGCGGGCTCTCGAAGGGGCCTCTGGGTCGCTGAAGCTGGCTCTCGAAGGCAGCTATCCTCTGGCGATTCTCCTCCATGGCCCTGTTCACTGAATCCATGGCCATGTTCACCGACTCCATCTGCTGTTGCTGGGTCGTAACCAGCTGATGCATAGCTCGTGTCAGCTCATCGATGGCTCGGTTCTCGGGTGGGGCGGTATGTCTCAGCTCTGCTTGTTTCAGCTCTGCCTGTCGCACCTCCTGTCTGTAGACCTGGGCTGAGTTCTGACGTTCCTCCTCCTCGATGACGCGCAGCTCTCTCCTCAAGTCGCGGAATGTCATCTCCCGAGGCCGCATCGGTGCAAGTCGAGCCTTCACTCCGAGATCCCGTAGACCGTGCATGAACTGGATGCACAGCATGCTGTCACGTGCCACTTGCTCGACCATCGCTGCTCTCTCTCCTCTGTCCTTCGCGACCCGCAGCTTTGCCTCAAGAGCGACAGCATACTCGGTGGCTGTCTCGTTGGAGTGCTGGACCCTGGCGTAGAAACTTGCCATCGGTGAGGTAGTGTAGTCTGCGTCGCCATACTCCTCTAACAGTTCCCGAAAGGCTGCAGCCGGCGTAAGGCATCGGTCGCTATCCAGCTCCAAGTTCAGGATGAGGTCCCGAGCCCGTCCTCCAGTATGTCGAACGACCTCGTTGAACTGTACATGTGGAGGCATTGGACCTTTTGACTCAAGGACATATTTCATGTCCCTGACCCAATCCTCTACCTTAAGTCCTCCCTTGCCGCTGAATGTAGATACTGGCTTCACCTGGTGCGATGTCACGTATCGTGGTCCGCTGCTCAATGCTAGCTCTGCCCTTGATGGCATGGGGTCTAACCCTGCAAGTTGAACAGGGGTAGCTGCCATGTACCGGTCCCACTCGGGTGCTGGTCCGATGGTTGTCGTTCCTGCTCTCATCGGTGAGCACGTCTCACCTCCGATGGGAGTTGACAAGTTCAGTGGGATGGGCGTCTCCATGTTGATTCCTGTAACCTTGCTATGCTGTGTCAGGCTTATCATATTAAAAATATTCCCTTTTTGGCCTATTCAATTTATTCAAGTTATCCCAATTTGGCGAGTTATTATTACAATTTACAACAGTGTTTCTTTTCAGTCTTCCCGGGTTTTGGCACCAAAATTATGTGACCTGCGAAACTGGTCCGCAGGTATTAAAATAAATTAATCAATAAATCATATCAAAACCTAACAAATCTATCCCTGGTTCATTTACTAGAAGACTTTATGGAAAGGAAGACACTGAAGACAATAACTTAACTTTAAACTCTTTATTAAATTCCAAATATAAAACACCAACACATAAACGAAAACTAAAAGAAAACCTAAAAATAAAACTGAAAGCTAAAACTAAGGACTAAAACCAAGAACCAAAAACCTGACAACTGAAACAGAAAACCTGACACAACACAGTTTTATACAGATTACAGCGTAACCATCAACACCTGTGAAACAAAAGAACATATATTCAAGTGTACAATCCTACAAATATATATTACGGTACAAAATTACCACGACAACTGCATGCGATGGGTTAAAGGGATAGTTGAGTTTTGGTCAAATTGAATTTTTAGTAACCAAAACCTCCACCATTACTTTACAAACTACATGTAATAGTTATAACTCCACATGCTCAAAAGGAATTACAAATTACTAAGTAAAAAGCCTGTTATCATTAAAAAAGAACCTTTAAAACTCAAGAGGGCTCTTTCTAAAAACTCATTGGTTTCAACCATTTTAAATAAAATGTTGTGCATGTGATGTTTTGTTGAAATAGTGATTAGATAGAGAGATAATCAACTATTAAAAAACGTCTTTTGTACATTTTTGAAAAGGGGAAGCATTAAAAAAAAAAAATTAACGGCTGGTTCAAAATTATCGAATAATTGTGGGGCCCCACAATTATTACAAATGGTTATGTTTATGGATATTTCAGCCATTTCTGAACTGATTTTGATCAAATAAAGTTTCTTTCATTAAAATTGTATGTTCTTTTTAAATTTGACACTCAGTTTTTCATTATCTCACAACAAAATTATGTTATGTAGCGCCGTCTAGATACCAAAACTCAACTATCCCTTTAAACTTTACCTCAAAGTGGGTAATTGATTTATAGGAATATATTGTACGTTGTTTTTTAAAAATTATTATAGTGTGTTCTTTAAACACTTTAATTGCCATACATTTATAGAGAATTAATTGTCTGATTGCTTAGCCATAAAAGTTACATTAAGTTGTTGAGGAATGTGCCTAGTTGGTAATCAGAAAGGTACACACCTAAATTTTTTACTATCTAAGATTTATTTATAAACAAATATCCTTGTCATATCAGCCCTGTTTAAAGTAGCTTTGATGACAGAATACCAAAACATTTACAGTCAGTGAACCTTTTGGCCCTTGCCCTGACCTAAGTTGACTCATACGTACGTGTACAGATATATATTTTTAATTCTTACACGTATGTGTGTACAAATTATCTTTAATTTAATGAAAACGTATTACTGTAACCTTAATATAGGAAGTGTAATTTAAACAAGTTCAGAAATTGAATTTATTTTGATTTCAGCTGAAGATTCTGCAATATATGCGATCTACCTAAAGTCTGAAAGTTTGTTTTTATTGTATGAGATATGATTAACGTTTTTTTCATTCATTCATTTTTTAACTGCATGTTTTGTCTTACCCCAAGTTTTTAGTTTCGAGAAGGATCTGCCATTTGAAAGAAGTTTGTTATCACAATAAGACACATTGCATGTTTTTCCTTAATTAATTTTGTTACTGCAGGCCCTTGCAGGGTTTGTCTTAGAACCCAAAGTTTTTAGTTGAAGGCTCTGCCATTTGTAATTCACCCAATATGAATGAATATTTGTTATCACAATAAGACATGATGTATGTTTTCCTTTGTTAACTGCAAGTTAGTCTAACCAAAAGTTTTTAGCTGACGTGTCTGCCATTTGTGATCTGCATGTATCTAAAGATAATTGTTATTACAATGAAACATTATTTGTCCTTCTTTGACTTTTTTTAACTGCAGGTTTTGTCTAACCCCGAGTTTTTAGCGGAAGGGTCTGCTATTAGCGATCTTCTCAGGCCTGATAGAGTTCTGATTGGTGGAGACACTTCATACAGTGGTTTGAAGGCTATAGATGAGCTAGCCTGGATCTATGAACACTGGGTACCAAAGAAGAACATCATCAAGACCAATACCTGGTCCTCGGAACTCTCCAAACTGGTGAGTAGGACTTGTCCTAGATTAGACTAGAATATAATATGTAGTACTATTAGTGGAGACGCATCATACAACAGTCTGAAGGCTATAGATGAGTTAGCCTGGATCTACATGTATGAACACTGGGTACCGGAGAAGAACATCATCAAGACCAATACCTGGTCCTCAGAACTCTCCAAACTGGTGAGTAGGACTAGACTATGATATATGTACCATGTCCTTAATAAAAGAAACATTATCTAGACCAGACTAGAATATGATATGTAGTACTACATGTATTAGTGGAGACACTTCATACAGCGGTTTGAAGGCTATAGATGAGTTAGCTTGGATCTATGAACACTGGGTACCGGAGAAGAACATCATCAAGACCAATACCTGGTCCTCAGAACTCTCCAAACTGGTGAGTAGGACTAGACTATGATATGTACCATGTCCTGATTAAAAGAAACATCATCTAGATCAGACTAGAATTTGATATGTAGTACTATTAGTGGAGACCCTTCATACAGCAGTTTGAAGGCTATAGATGAGTTAGCCTGGATCTATGAACACTGGGTACCAAAGAAGAACATCATCAAGACCAATACCTGGTCCTCGGAACTCTCCAAACTGGTGAGTAGAATATCTGTTTTTTGGACTAGACTATAATATAAACATGTAAGACTGTTGCTTATTTAAGAACATCGTTGGTCTAAAGGCCGTTGTTGAGTTGGAACTAAGAACACTGGGTTCCAGAGAAGAATATCATCAAGACCAAACGCGGAAAGAGCATACAAAATAATGTCCAAATACTGAAAATCCGTCAAATATCATAAGTATTGGCTAAGATATGCCCATCCGAATGAATTTTTTTTCCAATAGGGAATCAGTGTTATATTGATTTGGTTCGTAACTTTATGAACCAGAGTATGAAGTTAGCGTGTATTTACAGAACTAAAATATAAAGGCATATTTTTATAGACTAATATCAATATGATGTATGTTAGTCTAGGTCAAAAACATTGCCATTTGCATACATGTATTCACGAAGGAGTTTTGAACATATATGCTTTATAATGTGAAATTGTTCCAATTACATGTATTTCCCCCTTCTAATACCTTTTTTTATTGACTAGGTGCCAACATGTCAAATTGTATTAATCCATCTCTTTTTGTCGAGCCCACCAAGGTGGAGGGAGACTAAGGGATCCAAATTGCGTCCGTCTGTCCTCCGTCCCCCCGTGACGCTTAGAAAAATTTGAATAACTTTCCAACCCTGCATCTGTTTGTAATTAAACTTTGTTGGTAGATGCCCTATATTGGCCTCCATGATATTCTGGAGTCAAAGGTCATTTAAGTAGGTCAAATGGTAATGGTTGCATAAATGCGCACAAGTGGGCGAGACACATTGCAAACATCCAGCATCAACTACATCAGTGCTGTGTGTGAAGCCACATGGGCTGATATGGCTTAAATAATTAACGCCAATGACTAAAACGATGACAAAAAAATATTCCTATCACAAATAATCTCACAATCTGTTTAATTCCATCTATTCTTTATCCCTACACAGGCTGCCAATGCATTCCTAGCTCAGCGAATCTCCAACTTCAACTCCATCAGTGCTGTGAGTGAAGCCACAGGGCAGACATGGCTACAGTCCAGCGTGCAAATACCATGATAAGAAAAATGCAACAAATCTAACAATTAACCATTCTTAACACAACAAATCTAATAATTTCTGTTACTTGAATTACATTTGTTCTTTAACACCACACACTACACAGGCTGCCAATGCATTCCTAGCTCAGCGCATATCCAGCATCAATTCCATCAGTGCAGTGTGTGAAGCCACAGGGGCAGACGTGGCCGAGGTGGCCCATGCCATCGGCATGGACTCTAGGATTGGACCAAAGTTCCTGCAAGCAAGTTTAGGTGAGTGAGACTTAAAGTTGTAAAATGATTTTATATAGTTATATTTCATATTATAATAATAATAATAAATAATAATGGTGGCTACTTATATAGCGCACGTTCCATCTTTCGTCTTTCGCTAACTCCATAGCTTGCCCAACATTGCAATTATACAGAGCGTAGATACAAATTTCATAGATTTACTTAACGGGCAATGAAACCCAAGCAAAATGTTGCTTTCATAGTCTCGAGGAGATTAAGAGGAATAATCTCTGAAAGTTAGAGCATAATCGGGCAAGAAACAAGAAAACTACGGCTCTTTGAAGATGTCCATTTATTCCTATGGGTAACTTAAATTGGCAACGCACTCTGATAAGTGTGTGGACAACTCCCCATATGTTTTGTACACAAAAGTTCCCATTTTTACAGTTTTCTTCATAGTCACATTTTTCCATTCCCCCAACTCATGATATGTTATGTTTAAAAGCAGTCTACAAAACATATGTTGAACTCGAACGAAGGGTAAACATAAACTTTGAGAAAATTGAACAAAATTGAAATTTTGTGTACAAAATGTATGGGGAGTTGTCCACAGCTTTGCCAGAGTGCGTTGCCAATTTGAGTCACTCGAAGAAATACATGGCTCTTTTCAAAGAGCCATAGTTTTCTTATTTCTTGACCGATTGTGCTCAAATTTTCAGAGACTATTCATTATATTTATTGTCTTATAGTGCATACCACAATTCGCCTGGATTTCATTGTCCTTTAAATGAACTATAGTTTAGCCTGTGTGTAATGATCACCTAAGAGAAATATATAAAGTGGCCACTGCAAGTGGGTGACCTCTATAGACAGGTTTCATAAAGCTGTTTCTCTTCAGGAGAACTCTTTTGGTGGGTACTATAGGCAGGTTGGCTGCTATAGGCAATTAGCAGCTATAGACTGTATTATACCCTACATGAATGAAATCCTGTTCAGTGATTGGTCTACATAGCGTCATGTGACCAAACATAGTTATGCCCATGGAGAAAAATGTGCTATGCGTGACGTCATTCATGGAATAGTAAATGCTATTCCATGAATGACGTCATAGACGCCGGGTGAGATGCGTGTTATAAATCTTCCCTGCGAGCAGAGGTATTGTTTTAGCTTGCGAAAGATGCTCAACGAGATTTCTCAAAGAGTTATTTAAAAAGAAATACAGCACATTTTCACCCGTGAATATCAATAAGTTCAAAAGAATATTCTAGAGATGCATTTCATGTATAACGTAGCGGTATTCGAATTTTAAAATTACGACAAAGGTGCACATATTGCATCGTTGTCCTTCTGTGGTCGTGACACTAATTCGTCATTTAACAATCGGCCGCGGTGTGCACTGCACTAGCTGTATGTGTAATGTACGAATAACTATTTTCTCCATACAATTACACGTGTGTAGTATTTAAAGCAGGTTAATTATTCACTTTGATGCACGCGTTTTGCATTTGGGTGCGCATTAGTTGTTAATGCGCGTAACCATGAATGGAAAGATAGCGCAATACGCGCTCTGCGCTAGGTCTATTGCGCAAAGGGGGTCAGTGTCACAAACAGAACATAGTCAGTGCAGTGATGGTTCCATGATCAATGTTTTGGTTTTCTTTATATTTTTCTTTAATTTAATTGAAATCATTTATTTTTGCGATGATTATGATTATGCGAAGGATATAAAACAAATATATCATGCACTATTTCGAGCCACTAGTGAAATTATGGATTCCTCGGTGACAGAAAAAGCACTATGTTCTTCGGGTCTACGACCCTCAGAACATAGTGCTTTTCCTGTCACCTCGGAATCCATAATTTCAACTAGAGGCTCTCAGTGCATGGTATATTTGTTTACTATTGACTGTACATAGTGTTGGTTGGATGAATAAACAGCTGGTTATTTTAAAACAAAATAGAAAATCAATAGTTTGCCGGATGTGCAAAACTTCATCTACAGTACAATGCAGCATGCTTGAATATTGCAATCAATATAGATCAAAAAATAGCTAATAACTGCAGTTGTTACAATGACAGACTGATAACTCAAATTAAAGAGTACCAAGTTATAGTGATGTCACATTATTTTGGGCAGCGGGCGAATTCGCCCCCGAAATGCCCAAAAGAGCCCCCGAAGAAAAAAAAGTAGCCCCCGAAATTTTATTTATTTATTTATTTTTTTTATTTTTTTTTGGGGGGGGGGGGGGGGGGATTTTGAGGATTTTTTTAAAAATTTTCTGTTTGGATCGTGATCAAATGCTTATCAGATGATCACTTACAGCATTAGAGCTTAATAGTAGCCCCGAAAGTTGGAAAAGTAGCCCCCGAAAAGGAGCCCCCGAAATTTAAAAAAAATTTTTTCGCTGGGTCACACCATTTCTGGCTTGCCTGACATCGTTTAGAACTACTACCCATAGCAATGAATAGTGGTGACGTCACACTTCGGGACTCTATAAATAAATGTGTGTTTTCTCCTCCAGGTTTTGGTGGGAGCTGTTTCCAGAAGGATGTGTTGAATCTGGTGTACCTCTGTGAGGCGTGCAATCTACCAGAGGTTGCACAGTACTGGCAACAGGTAATTATCCTAACGTGGAAGCAAAGGAAATATATCTTTATGAAGACAATTTAAGATCTTTGTTTTATCTAGTCACCAGTTATACTCTGACTACAGAGCAGGAAGTTTGTGATAGTAGTCTTTCCAAAATATCAATCTTAACATTTCATTTTTGGGATAAGATAGCTTTGACTTAAATCCTTGTTTTTAATCGGGTAATTGACATAAATGATTACGAGAGGAGATTGTTTGCAAATAATTCTATAGCTTCATCTTTGTTTTATGTAGTCAACAGGTTTAATCAGACAATATTAAACAAAATAGGAATTTTAAATAGTTTTAGTAGTGTAACATTGCCCTATTTTATTTGTTTTCTATCACGTTATTGTCATGAATGACTACCAGAGGAGACAGTTGGTCAACTCTTTTGTAATGTTGTCTTTCTTTACGGAATCACTGAGCTGTACCATTTAATTACTTGGTAGGAAGATTCAAACATAAGAATTGTCCTTATTGATTTGTTTTTCATCAGGTGATAGACATAAATGACTACCAAAGGAGACGGTTTGCAAACAAGATCATCGCCTGTCTGTTCAACACCGTGACTGACAAGAAGATCGCCATCATGGGATTTGCCTTCAAGAAAGACACGGGAGATACAAGGTGAGCATTTGTGTCGATTAGTTAAGCCTCTGAGTACCAAATGACCCAGCACTTGAAAGGATCTAGTAAAATTCTTTTGTTAAAATCCTCAAAACTTACTTGGAACTCTAGTGGTTGTTACATACCTCGTTGTATTTATATTACCAATAAAAGCATGGAACAGGTTTCTGCTTTTCAAATTCCCCTTTCGTTAAAAAGATATTTATGATTTAAGTGTTCAGATTTGTAATTATCCACTGGAAAGTTACAACTGTGTACAAAGTCAGTGCAATGAGTTGGTGAATATCACTTTGCATTTTTCGCTCATTGCTTGGCCTTATAACATCCATTTAACGTGAACATTTTACACATCACTCAGTGGACATATCGGATCACAACAATACATGGTTTATCAACCATTCATCTCTTTTTGCACATGTCAACAAAGTTACTAGATCCCTTTAAAGCCAAACAACAGTACTGGGAAACGCCCCCATAACTTAGATGTTAATGGGAAGATTTTGACAAAAACTGCTTTGAAATTGACTAATTGAGCATTTATTGGTTCCAAAACAAAACGAACGTTGTCAAAGTTCTATTTTACAGCATGCAAAACCTTGTATACGCTACATGCAATAGACTATATGCGGGCTTGTCGGTTGCCATTAACATCGGTTGATATGAACATACATGTCAAAATACTTGACCCCTTAATATCCGCTCTTATTTGTTTTGAAAACAAGCAAAATAAAAAAGAAACATTTTAAAATGACACTATACGATCATTAATTCCTCCTTCCATCTGTCCTCTAGAGAGTCATCCAGCATCTACCTGAGCAAGTTTCTGATGGACGAGGGCGCCAGGCTGAATATTTACGACCCGCAGGTTGATCGGGCTCAGGTCCTCGCTGAGCTCACGAACCCCAATATATCGGCTGACCCAGAAAGAGGTGCACATTCTCATTCACTTTTTTTAATTTGTTTAAATTTTATTTATTCTCCACTCATGGGATGGATTGCCCTTGTCAGCTACAAGCTGTTTTTTTTCTAAGGGGTCCAAGCCAAGATAAAAACATACAATCATAATGATACATGCAAAATATTGATTACTTGCCTACATCCGTATTATTCAAAACTCTCCCTTTTATAGAGGTTTATTGTTGAGACACACAAACTCACAATTATGATTAATTATCCCTTTACTTTGAGCATGATTACAGAGTAGTTAAAATCATTTTCCGGATATTTTAGGATATTAATGAATATGTACACATAAAAACAGGTATATAAATATCATTTTTAAACAAATATACAAATATATCTTTCTGGGAATTTTCCCCTCCCATTTTAGAATGTTCAGATTATATCTTTATCTTGATAAATGAACAATGATTGACGACTGTATCCTACTTCATTGAAAATGTATTATTATCTTTGGTGTGCCCCCAAACAAATTTCAGAGTATTCATATTTAAATTTGGTTATTTTAAAAATCATTTTCTTTTTCTTTTCTTCCCTTGTATATTATTCCTGTATTTATTATTATATATGAATTGATGTGACACCAAGTGACCAGCTTAAATGATTTTTGTTTAAGATTGAAAACAGTCATTGCCCTTTTAGTATTATAACTTGCATTTAAAATGTTGTTGTATTTTGTTCATTGAGCTGAATATGATTGAATGCTTTACATGACATTGTTTAGAAGCAAAAATACGGACCACACAAAACAAATGAACAGTGCTATGTAAGGAACCTGTGTATTATTGTTATTGTAATTGTTTTGCTATAATTAAATGCCAAGACTAAGTAAGTGTTTCATTTTCTCTCTTGATGTAGTTGAGAAGTTGGTGACGATCCATACAGACCCTTATGAAGCTCTGAAGGACACACATGCATTCGTCATCTGCACAGAGTGGGATGAGTTCAAGGTAAGTCGTTGAAGCAGTATACATTTGTATATATTAGCCCTGCGTGATTCAAAGCATGTGGCTTGTATGCTCCCTGGGGAGCTGAGATGGTACACAATTTGAACTGTACCTTTATGACTATGGGTATGATAGGGTCAGGAGTGTCACATCGCGAGAGACCTGAGCATGTTATTGCATAGATTTTTATAAAATGGTCACCTTGTTGTATTGAAATTTATCCAAATGTGTTGAATATCATATAACTTAGCGAAAGTAGGATAAATATTCATTGTAAATGTAATAAACAATGTCCATTAATATAAAGATAACTGATCCAAACGAAGGATGGGAGGAGACTCCCATCCTTCGTTTGGATCAGTTATCTTTATATTAATATAAAATTATGTTGATCTGATAGTGATTTGATAAAATTATTGAAAATGAGCAAAGAAAATTACGCTTGGCTGGGAATCGAACCCGAGACCTTCGGATTGCTAGTTTGGTGCTCGACCAATATTTCTAGTCAGTTTCCTTTATATGTTTGGATTTGATAAAATTATCAAATAATTTGTTAATTTTATTTCCCAGGAATACGACTTCCACAGGATCTACAACGGCATGCTGAAGCCGGCCTTTGCCTTTGATGGCAGAAGAATCATGGATACCTCCCTCCTAGAGAACATCGGTTTCCACGTCGAGGTCGTAGGGCGCAAGTCCTGGAAGAACGGCATCCTACCGGTGACACCATAGAATGGTCATAGAAACTGTGGAACACTCGGTCTGGACCAACTTCAATCCAATTATATACAGTCACCCAGTTCCTTCAATTCAGTATTGATGGCCTCTTTCCGACTTTGTCATTCCATCATCTTTCATGGTAATGTATGGCCTTAATATGTCAATTCGTCAAGACGAGGTATCTCTTGTTAACATGAGCCAGTACCAACTTCAGTCCAGTACTCAGTTGGGACCAACTTTAATCAAATAATGTCTTCACGTTCTTAGTGGCCACCATGTCTATAGCACCCAAACTGCCTATAGGGGTCACGTGTCTACAGTGGCCACTTTTCTTGTTTCCCTAAGGTGGTCACTATGCACATGTTTGACTGTACTTGTTATCCACCTTGCATACATTAGTTGTTGCTATGTCGGGTGAAGTTCAGGCAAGCTTGGGGGTTGCCATGAACAACATTTGTTGCAGGAGGAAATGCATAAAATTTGAATACGTTCACTTTTCAAACCAGTGTATTAGTGTAAGTTTGGACCAACTTCACCCCCAACTGCAGCGACTTTCTCTTTTTCCCTGTAATTTCAACTTCTACAATACTACAGTCATTCCTGTCTATAATGACCGCCCAAGGGAGACAGAAAAGGCGGTCTTTATCAGCAGGTGGTCTGTATAGACAGGTTCATTTTACATGGAATCAAGATCAGTGGTCCTTATAAACAGGTGGTCTCTATATACAGGTGGTCGCCTGAGCAGTTTTGACTGTATTTGTTAAAACTCATATAAATACTCAGCATTAGTATTCCTACATTCAGTCATGGCGATAGCAATAGGAATCTATATATTTTGTTGTAAGTTATGCGATTCTTCTTGATTTTTTAATCATAGTGCTCTGGCGAATTTGTACCTAACTTCATGTTTCTTTTTATCATTAACTATGCGATTCCGAATTATAGTGTGCTGGTGAACTTATAAATAATTTAAACTACATGTTTTTATTACCATTAACTAGCTTTTTGATATGAAGAGATTACTTTATAATTACCAAATATTTTTATGAATGATATGATTTTAAACAGTGATCATTTGGTATAAAATTAGAACAGTATGCACAGGTCTAAATGTGCCTGATGCACCAACATGGTTGCTCGTGTCTAGTATGCTCCCCGGGGAGTTGAGAAGGTGCACAAAATAATTATGCGGTTTAAACTGTGCCAAAAATGACCAAGGATAGTAATAATAATAATAATCGGGCGTCACAAGTGTCTTCTGACGAATGCATGCTCATTAGAAACGCATAATATGATTATTATTGTATTCCATGTATCCGATGTATGAAAGAACATTCCTTTAATTGTGACGTTTATTACTGCAATTGTATTTTGGTAAGTATCTTAGTACCATATAGTTGTGAACGTTTATTACTGTGCAATTATTTTGTTGTGAAACATCTTAGTACCATAGGGATACCTTGAAGGAAAAAAAAACATGAACTACTTAAATGCTGAATTGTCCATGGTGGTGATAGGTTTAATAATAATATGTTTGTTTTACTTACATACATCTCATGATATGAAACTGCTTAATGAGCTGCAATTTTTATAAAGAAAAGTCAAATATTTGTAATGCTAATTCGGTTAATGGAACCATAGAATCATGCAATTACTAAATAAGTTTTCCTTTTGGGTAGTTTATTCTCTTTTCTCATGTATGAGTTTATTATCTCTTTTACTTCTTTTTTTTTAATTCTAGCTAGACAACATAGTGAATTTTGTATACAATGATTGGATTAAGACTAAAATTGCCAGTTTTACAACTGGGTAGTAAATCATGTGTTTGAATGTAATTTGAATGAAGTTGATGATACAATGAAATGAGTTTCTTCAATCATTGCTAAACTATAAGTATATTTTACATTTTTTTATATTGATTGTTTAGAAGAAGAATAGCAGGAGATCATGCGAGTCTTTAAAGTAATCTGCCACATAAGATGATATATTGTACATAGAATTTTTACTTCCTAAATTATGTCGATAGATGCACAAGATCGTGTTCAATAAACCTAAAGTAAGTCTTTGTATTCATGTGTATTTATCATTATTTATGTGCCTTTTTTAGATAAAATATAAATTATACATCTTTTAGCTTGTGTTTTCATTTTAGTTCATATCTGGGCTCTACAGGCACCTATTTAATAATGAAACAATATTCAGAGGTGAATAATTTAGTTAGAGATCATTTCCATTTTCCATGTATTGCGCAATATTTTTAAATGGGTTTAAATAAACATTTTGTTAACACTCTTTGAGACTTCCATATCGGTTCCATAATAATTTGCGTAGTAGAAAACACTACATTTTTGCTGATTTGGACAGAGTTTTAATTTTGGTGTTAGAAAATTATTCAGAGTCTCACAAAGAACCAATCACTGGAACAGCAGATGTATGGTTAGAATCTGTTATTTATTCAAAGCTCTATATGCTTAGTGATAGTGGTGCCTGTTCTTCTTCTTTTTAAATATTCGACTATTTAAACCAAAACAATTTTCCCCTTGGTCTTTCATTACCATAGACTTCCATAAGATGTAGATACTTGTGACTGTGAAATTATTCATATCAAAAAGTATTACGATGCATCCTTTGACACTGCCTTCCAATGTACTGTACCTAATTCACACATACATGTATGTATTGACATTATTACTGTGAAGTGGCTTCATTATGCACATTTTAAAAATGAATTGCAATATAATGCAAAATACTGCTGAAAACTGCTTATCTACTATAATAACGCCAGTTTAATAAAAATGAGTCGATATAGGGCCTAAATTGTTGATTCTAGCAGAATCTTCTTCAGAGGCTGATTGACATGACCATTTGGTAATTTAGCCTCTGAAGAAGATCTTGCTAGGATAAAAAATGTAGGCCCTATATCGACTCTAATTACGACAACTAGACCTGTCAGTCCAATCATGCAACAAGTATTTATTTGGCTGTTATAATGGCACTCCTGCGGGACCTGTACATGTATGTCAAAATTGTCAATTATGTTTATTTAATTTACTCATCACAACAAAAGTTATTTTAAACATGCGCGTACATAGTTTTTAAGCATTTTAAAACATTTCCTATGAAATTGCTAAATGAACATTGGATCATACAGTAATCAGAATTTTAGATACTGAAACTGTGTGCAAGGCTTCAGAATATTTTGATTATAGTGTGCTATAGAGCTGAAAATGTATATTTATTTATCAAATTGTAATGAAATGTTAATATTATCACATGTGTCCATGTTGTATAGCATTGCACATCATTAGGGGGCGATAAACAGAATTCAGGATAACGATTTTAGCAGTAAAAGTTCATCGTAATTCATGGTTCATTAGAAAAGTCATTTCAAACTTTGATCACAATACTGAATATATAAATGTCTACGATGTCCAGTTGTTCAGCTGTTAAATCTAACCGTCATCAGCATTGTGACCTGTTTTGACCTTTTTGATGGAAATCCTGACACAACGCTAATGAAGGCTGTAGATGAAAGCTGACATTTTCTGAACCAGATATTTGTTTTGTGATCAAAAGTTTAAAATGGTTCTTCAGGTTTTATAAATTAATGTGGTTGTACATTAGATGTATATTAGTGTGTCTACTGAGTTGTCCTAAGCTTCTTCTCTTTTTTTTAATCAAGAGTACTGAAATGTGGTGTTACAGCTAAGTATTCATCGACTTAGGTAATGGTTCAAAACAATGTCAGGCAAGCCATAAATGTATGACCTAGTGGTTGCCAAGAACCTACATTGTCCTATCAAAAGTGCTTATCTATGAACAGGCTGTTTATAAACCATTTTTGTATTTAAAAAAATATAATGTGACATCACTACTTTGATACTCTATAGCTTATCTGTTAGGTTTAATGATGAAAAAGAATAATTCCAACTAAAAATAAATAAGTATTTGTGTTTAATTGTTATATAACTTAGAGAACAGAATTTTATATTATGTATGAAATATTCAGCCCGGGTTTGGGTACGTAACCTCTTTAGCCTTTGTATGTTTTTTTAGTTACAGTTAGATCTTTTTTTTTTTTTTAGAGGTGTCGTTCTATAAATCATCAATGAGTTTTAATTTAAAATACTTTATAGATTATTGATATAAACTTGTTTCTGTTCAGGGCATCATTATAAATGTCGCAATAATTCTGGGGGGGGGGGGGGGGGGTGTTTGCATAAAGAGTTGCGATTAATCGCAAGTCAGAAAATGTGCCTAAATGCGCAAATCTGATTGGCTCAAGTGCGCACGTTTTCTGACTTTGCGATTGTTTGCAACTTTTATGCAACACCCCCCTGATCAACATTGCATACAATGTAGGTTGAATCCATTACAACTGCAAAGAGCCGACACAGCCTGATCCGACTAGTTTTTCAGTCAGGCTAGATTATTGGCCTGATCAGGGAGAGCCAACTCGACATATTGAACCGGGTCCCCCGCCCCGCCCCGGCCTCACGACTGGCTCCCAACATGGCAAAAAACGCAGTCCGTGGTTGAAAAGCAGGTCCGATGAGGTCAAGTCGGCTCTGGGCATTTTGCCTTATTCGACCTACTTATTTGACCTAGTACTAATAGGCAAGAATACAAACGTAATTTCTTCTGCATGAATGTGGCTAAAAAAAGTAACATGTGAATTTGTTTTATCATGTAAAGACCATTTGTAGCGTTTATGTCTTCTGTAAAATTCAGATTTTTTGCAAGATTTATGGCATTCCTACTTGTTTATCAAGGCTGATACAACTCTTTTATAATAGGGATATAATCCTGTATAAATACAATGCCAATTTTTATCTTACATGCTTTGTACCCAATGAAAGAATACCTTTGCCATAGGCTATCCCCAAACAAAAGAATTCCACCGCAGATTGACAACACACATGTCAGTACACCAAAGAGTAATTTATTTATCTGTATTAAAGGGGATTCTTTTTACGATGTTAACTAATCATGTCATCAATATTTGATTTTCGTTTTTCATATGTCTAATGTTCCAGTAAATTAATATTATGCAGGTGTCATTTGTATAGAGGTGCGTCATACAAATGACACCTGCATTACTCTCATTTGTGTTGGTCTACTTAATTTTTGTTTAATAAATTGTGCCTTGTGATGTATTTTAATGATATTAATAAAGTAGATAATTTATGCTCCAAACGTCGAGTGTTTCTGCATTTTTTTTCCTCCAAAAAATGAGTTTCAAATTTTCCCAGTAGAAAACAAAAATATATATATATATACAGTGCATCCATTCTACAGTGAAACATCGTTATAAAGGGCTCCGATATGACAAAATCCTTAACATAATAAGGTAATTTTACTGCTAAGATATTTTATCCCGATATAAAAAGATAATGACATTGTCATGGTCCCAAGCTCTGTAAATACTGCTGCAGAGCCCCTTTAGATAGTGATAGAAATGAAAGTCAAGAAAGAAACATTGCCATAATATCAATTTTTACATGTATTTATTTATTTCTTACACTTCTCTTCCAAAGTGCAATTGGCTTCCTTTCATATATACATCACACATGTCATTCCAATAAAGACAAATAACGTGTACATTTGTAATGCACATTACCAGCATTTCGGGGAGCAGCTAATATAATTGCAATCTAAACTCCAATATCAAATCAAATTCGACATGATACACTTATCTTTTAAAATCTATTCTTGCACTAAAATGGAACCTCAAGATTCTATATCCTCTGTTTAGAAGGAGAAGGGTTCCAAGTCACTTCATGTACTTCTGAGATAATCATGTTTAAAGGGGACTACCAGGCAAAGAACACATAATTTATGTTTTGATACCGTTGTGTGATATCAAATAGATCCTTGACTCTTTGCAGAGGGTTGTGTAATTCAGAAACAATGCAATTAATTACCACCAGTACAGAACCATTATGGCCTCATGGTTCTGTACGCCAATTCTATTCATGCTTGCGTTTGGAGACAATAGAATTACAAACGATGCATTCGTCCTAGACAAAAGGTAGTCTTTGTATGCAGACCCATGAACTCATGTTGTAGTATAGTGACGAGTTTTCCAAATCTTCAGAACTTTTTGGTTGAATCGACTACTAAAAATGTTGAGAATATTATTTTTGGGTGGTGGTACCCTTTAAAGTTTCGAAACCTTATAAGAACTACATGTATATCAGGTATATTCTACATTTTGTACATGTATTTATTATTTTTATTTTTGTAGCAACCTAACGCCCTTCTCACTCTCACGCGACGATTTTTCCCTTTATCATCTTCCATATTTATACTCATTCTATACCTTTTCACATGTGGAAAAGAACCTTCAAATATGTGATATCTCCTCTACTACTTTTGGAAGACGCTTTTAATTTGGACTACTTTCATGACCGGTCCTGACTGGGTCGAGACTCGACATACAGTGTTAAATGCCAAGACCTTATTAATTCCTTGTTGATGGTGGCAATGTGCAATATAGGAGCTCTCAAACAAAAATGAATAGCCCCAGTTTAGGTCCTTAGCTTCTTTTTATAACAAGACCATTCTGTATAGACCCATTTTGAAGGCATTTTTCTGTGAACTACAGACATATTTGTAGGCTTCCTCTGTGATAAACCAGACCCATGTGTGGCACATCCTAGCATATGTTATAAACTGAAGTATCATGCCATGCCCCCCCCCCCCCCCCCCTCCCCCCTCACCCTTCCCCCATCTCAATATCAATCCATGGAAAATATACATTATGCAGGTGTCATTTGTATGACGCACCTCTTGACCCCCGGGAAATGCATCATGGGTCCATCATAAGTGCGTCATTTCCCGGGGGTCAAGAGGTGCGTCATACAAATGACACCTGCATTAGTCCCTGGAGTGGATATTTCAAATAATAATCCTTCATAAGATACAGTGGAACCTTTTTATAACTAGCTCTGTTATAACGAGGTACCTGATATAGCGAGGTAATTTCACAGGTCCAGGTTCTATGTATTTTGTTGATTTTAATCCCTGATTTAACAAGATATCTGATATAACGAGGTAAATTCAATGAACCCAACATGCTCGTTATAATGAGGTTTCACTGTAATGAGGAAATAAGGGGTAGAGGAGAAAAGACTTTATATTCTGGTTATAAGCAATGTCTCTAAAACAGAATTCATCAAGAAGGAACTAAAATTACTAAACGTTGTCAAAAGTTATGCTCTTCGAACATTATCCTCCATAAGGCAATGTGAATTGTGCGATGACAAGCGATACGGATTAGAAACTCAGTTGCATTTTTAATAAGTCTGTCTTGCTGTCATATATCATATGCAGGCAATGTCCAGATTCTAAGTAGGAAGATTTTCTTTCAAAGTTCAATCCTCGTCGCTTTCACTCTCCGTCTCTGCCTCCTCCAGCCACGTTATGAAGGGCGCCACCTGCAGGGCAATAAAGAAAAACAAATCATTGCAGTTAAGTTCTGCCCAAGTGATACAAATATGAAATAAGCTTGATGAATATTTCATTGTCTCATCCAGTTGGGTAGTTGAAGTGCCCGTGCCCACCGAATAATTTGAATTTAACAATAACAAACATATGGGGGCATTTTTGAAAAAAAATCAAGAAAAACATAAGGTATGCCCCCTCCCCTCCTAATAATTTGTGTGCCCTCCCAATAAATCTGACCACCCTACGCCACTGATCTTACCCAATGTTAATACAGAAGATGCATTCATATTTAATTCATTTCAATCATTAACAAAAATTATTTAAAGTATTAATTTATATCGCAGGCATAATTGTACGCAAAATCAAAAGCTCCTCCCCCCCCCCCCCCCCCCTCCCCTCCCAATTTGACAGACCCATTTGTTTCAAACACAAAATTACTGATTCCTTAGAACACATTTGACTTCAAATGGCCCAATGCTTTGAAATGGCATACTACCTAATTTCTTGATCAGAAATTTGGTAGTGAAATTGTATATTCTAAATGGACATGTTGATATACCAATCAGATAAAGCTATTTAAAAATTGAAGCACCGTAAATTACCAATATCTTCAGATCACATATGACCTGAACTACCCCCTTTACTTAAAATTACATTTGAACCTCAAATTAACCCATTCTTCATACTGAAGTAAATACTTTGACTTGATCAATGATCTTTGGACTAACCTTTGACCTGATGTTCTGTCTCTGTTTGACTGAGTCAATGTTGTCCGTCTTGTGCCAGCGTATGATGACCTCCTCAGATAAGATGTCTGCATCGTACAGATGATGGATCAACTTCACCAAGATGGCTGCCGTGGGCTCACTCGTCAAACAATAATCCTGGAAAATAAATCAAATATTGACAAAAAGGTTCAGTACACCTCAGAAAATTATTAGGTTTATCTAATTGTTAAGCAATACTCAACTAAACTCACTTGCAAATCTAGTAGTTCGTTTATGCCTTGCTGTATTTCTATAATACTTATAGCAGACAGATTTGTTATTGAGATATTCATCATTCAATTTGAACAAAGACGGGGAAGATATTTCAACCGTGTACAAATAGCTAAGGCAATGAGTCAGGAAATAACACTTTGCATTTTCTGCTCATTACTTGCCCAAATGACATACATTTATCATGAAACTTTCACACATCACTCAGTGGACATATCAGACTAGTGTAATACACATTTTTATCAACCCTATGTCATTCTTTGCATGTGACATGCAACATTAATTACTAGATCTATTTAACCCATTCATGGCGGGTCCCCAAGCATAATCGGGCTGGGGTCTATGGAGAATGCATGTTATAGCACAATCAATCGGTCCTGAAAGGGTTTTTAAAGGGGACCACCAGGCAAAGAACAACACATTATTATATGTTTTAGTACCGTTTTGTGATATCAAATAGATACCCAACATTTTGCAAAGGGTTGTGTAATTCATAAACAAAGCAATTAATTTCCACCACTTACGGAACCACTACTATTTCCTGGTTCCATACCGGCCAAACATTTGCGAGTGCGCCAATGCTATTCACGCGTACGTTTATAGGCAATAGAATCTCGGGCGATTCTTTCGCTCCGCACGCATTAGTCTTCGCCATTCAGACCGCATGAACGCATGCTTCAGAATGGTGATGCGTTTTCCAATTATATGTATTTTCTGAAAACATATTTTTGTGAACTTGTTGATGGAATGGAATACTAAAGATGTTACCTTTCTTTAATAAGAGTATTATTTGTGGGTGGTGGTACCCTTTAATTATTACCTCTAAAGCACGAAGGCAATCCAGCTGTGACTCTACTCCCTTGATGTAGTTGCTGAACAGAGGTTTCAGCCTCACAAACAGCTGTCAAAAACAAAAACAAACAAAAACAAAAATGAATTAATTGAATTGAATTGAAGTTTATTATGTCCATGATCATTACATAGAAAATTGTTTTCCACTGGTTACATTTACAATGAATTGACATGGAAGGCTTTCAAAACCGGAAAGTGAATATATAATATGATGACGTCATAATGAAGGTAAATTGAGCATTCCCATTGGTTGATTACCGATGCTTAATCCGGTATAATCAATGGTAAAGTTATAATACATATGTATTATAACTTTTCAGTATGTACAAACTGACCATAGAGAGCCAAACGAGCTGCGCAGGGGATTGCCTTGGAGTGCGTAATGTGCTCTTGTGCGCTTGTTCTTGAATGGGGAAAATGCGCAGAGCGCGCAATTATTTCTAATACGCGCTGGCACTAAACACAGTACGCACGGCCGACAATGGCTGGAGAGAACACTCACAATTTGAGCAAGGTCAATTTGGGTTATATTGCACTCGGCCTGCGGCCTCGATGCAATATAATCGCTCTCGAGAAATTAAAAATGTATCGTTGTCTATTCTGGTATATTCAACTCCAAACCATGCACTATTTGTATAATATAGCATGAACAAATGAACATCTTGATTGTACAACTGGCATAGAAGAAGTACAAACAGAAACAAAATGTATGGAAGTTACACCATTACATTCAAAGCCACACATAAAAATTGTTTTAATATTGAACTTCCAAGGGTTATTATATGGTGAATACTTTGTTAAAATTAGTGACTTTAAATTACAGGTATAATCACAGAAAGTAATACTTTAAATAACCATTACTAATGTGAGCCTGGCATGCCATGCACCAAGTCAAAACAAATTATAATCTTGCAGGCAAATTAAATACTTTGCATTTCATCATAATTATACATACATGTACAATGTAATTTAAAATCCCTGTTATTATCAAAGCATTCATAGATTGTACATACCTTTTTTACTGCAGGTAGTAGCTGCGTTGGTTCTAGCGGGTTGGTGGCCTTGATGTGTGGTAGTTCCAGAATGGCCTTCAGGACCAGGGGGATGAGTTCATGCATGGCAATGTTGTAAGCGTACTTGGAAGAGTTTACTTCAAGAATCAGGTTATCTACTTTGATGTTCTCTTCTATCGTACGCTGGAGACTGTCCAAAACCTCGCTGTAAAACACTGAAAGAAAGAAATGTAAGAAAAAAAATCAATCATATTTAAAGATTGCTAAATGAGAATTAGTGGGATTAGTTCATGTATGGCAAATTTGTAAGCATACTTTAATAGAAGAGTTGACTTCAAAGGATCAAGTTATGCACTTTGATGTTCTCTTCTATCGTACGCTGGAGACTGTCCAAAACCTCGCTGTAAAACACTGAAAGAAAGAAATGTAAGAAAAAAAATCAATCATATTTAAAGATTGCTAAATGAGAATTAGTGGGATTAGTTCATGTATGGCAAATTTGTAAGCATACTTAGAAGAGTTGACTTCAAAGGATCAAGTTATGCACTTTGATGTTCTCTTCTATCGTACGCTGGAGACTGTCCTAAACCTCGCTGTAAAACAATGAAGGAAAGATACAAAATATATTACAGATTATTTTAAGGATTTCTTTCAGAGACAGTAAGTGGGACTAGTTCGTTCATGGCAATGTTGTAAGCGTATTTGGAAAAGTTGACTTCAAGGATCAAGTTATCCACTTTGATGTTCTCTTCTATCGTACGCTGGAGACTGTCCAAAATCTCACTGTAAAACACTGCAAGAGAGATACAAAATATATAAAAGATTATTTTAAGGATTTCCTTTAGAATAAGCAGGATCAGTTCTTGCATGGCAATGTTGTAAGCGTACACTAAGAGTTGAGTTCAAGAATCGGGTTATGAACTTTGATGCTCTCTGTTATCGTAAGTTGGAGACTGTCCAATACCTCGCTGTAAAGAACGATACAAAATATATTAGTAAGGATTTCTTTGAGAATAAATGAGATGAGATAGTGCACAGCAATGTTGTGACCATACTTATGAGTTGAGCGTATTTGGATGAATCAATTTCAAGACTCGAGTTATCTACATGTAGCTTCAAGTTCTCTTCTAATGAATGCTGAAGACATTAAAAAACACTGTATCATTAGAAGACTAGATGGATCTTCGATTGCGCGCAATCGAAAATTATGCCTCCGCTATCACGCGATTTTAATATCAAGCCCAAATTAACATGCACTGATTTAATTTGTAAAAATATTTTTCATATATTTTGAGTCCTGTGACCTTGACCATATGACCCCAATCTTTGATGGCTCCCTAAAAAACATTCAGGTACCAACTTTGATTGAAATCTGACATTTAGTTCTTGAGATTTTGGCATTACAAGCTTTTTTGCATGTATAATGAGTGCCGTGACCTTGACCTCAACCTCATGACCCCAACATTTTATGGCTACGTTGACTCTTTATGATACATTCAGGTACCTAGTTTGATTGAAATCTGACATTCAGTTCTTGAAATTTTGCAATTACAAGCCATTTTCGCATATATATGGAGTCCTGTGACCTTGACCTTTGACCTCATGAACCCCAAATCTAATCAGATCATTGCTACCCCGATATGTACACTCATACCAAGTTTGAAATTGATCCGTTAACCGGTTCTTGAGATATCGCAAGAACGAGGCATTTTTACACATATATTGAGTCCTGTGACCTTGACCTTTGAACTCATGAACCCCACAATCTAATCGGATCATTGCCACCTCAAATTTTACACTCAAACCAAGTTTGAAATTGATCCGTCAACCGGTTCTTGAGATATCGCGAGAACGAGGCATTTTTGCATATATATTGAGTCCTGTGACCTTGACCTTTGACCTCATGACCCCTAAAATCTAATCAGATCATTGTCACCCCAATATGTACACTCACACCAAGTTTGAAATCGATCCGTCCACCGGTTCTTGAGATATCGCGACGGACGGACGGACGGACGGACGGACGGACAACCCGAAAACATAATGCCTCCGGCCACTTCGTTGGCGGAGGCATAAAAAACAATAATCGCTTCTTACATTTGGTATCATCTGGTGGAGGCGAGGCTGGTGGTGACAAACCATCATCGTCGCTCTCATCATCGGACTCTTCGCTTTCCTCTTCATCCTCTTCCTCTTCCTCAACATCAGGGGTCAGGTTCAGACCTACAAGAGAATAAGAGAGTCAGAATCACCACCTTCTATCTTCAAAAGGCTAGCTATACAATACCAACTATTACTCCTTAACAAATCCTAAAATAGAGTGATGTATTACTTTGCGCAGTCAAAAGGGATACCTCAGAGAGTTTAATTTATTTGGGCTTGATATAAATATATCGAGCTTAAAAAAATTAACTGCACAGAAAAAATTAACTGCACTGATTTTTAACATTTTTTTTATTCATGTTTGATGTGGAAATCCATTAACTAGTTCTTGAGATATTGTGATTACAAGCTATTTTTGCATGTATAATGAGCCCTGTGACCTTTGACCCTAAAATCTATTCAGATCATTGCCACTCCGATATGTACTCCAATATCAAGTTTAAAATTGATGCATCACTCACTTCTCAAGATATCGGGAGAACCTCAAGAAGAATAAACACCAAATTTACTTTTCCAGGTCTACCACAAATGAAAGGAATAATCAAAGAATTAACAAACATGGACAGAAAATGCTGATATTACGAGAAAATAACTAATATCAAGAGAAAACAATGACTGTTACAAAAAAAAAATTAAAATAATACTAGAAAATAACAACTACTCACCCAGCATTTGTTGAACTAGCTCATCGTCGTCATCTGTCACCCCCTTCCTCCAGACGTACCCCTCTCCCTCTGCTCCGACTATCGCTGGGTCAAAGGTCATCCTGTTGTCAGCTTCTGACCCCTGGGCTACCCCCTCCCTGGGGGAGCTCTCTGGGAATTCGTCACTGCCCCCAGCCCCACCTGACTGCCCAACTCTCGTGAGTAAGGTGCCAGTGGGAAGCACGATGGAAGGGCCTACTTTCACCTGTTAACAATGCAAACACAAGATTTATTGATATTTGATTCTACATGAATATGAAAAAGAAAAACAAATTATATAGTAGAATTCATGGCTGGAATTCATCATCGAACCCCAGAAACCCCCCTCCTTTCCTCCAGCCTCATTTTACTGCCCCACCCTGGTGATTAAGGTGCTGGGGGCAGCACGATGGACGGGATAACTTTTACTTAGTTATGACACAAACATATATATTAATTTCATTTTCATTTAAATTGATTTCCACTTTTAAAAACATAAAAATACTCAACATCGACAATACAAGGTAAGATTACACACAATGGAAGGGTCATCAA
This sequence comes from Echinarachnius parma, assembly GCA_037951105.1. Classification (NCBI taxonomy): domain Eukaryota; kingdom Metazoa; phylum Echinodermata; class Echinoidea; order Clypeasteroida; family Echinarachniidae; genus Echinarachnius; species Echinarachnius parma. The sequence goes on along the minus strand of JBAMJV010001201.1, from coordinate 75,029 downwards.
AAGCTCTTGATTCCATCACTGATTCCATCTTACTCCAAACTAGATGGATCTTCGACTGCGCGCAGTCGAAAAAGATGCCTCCGCCATTACGCAATTTATTTATATCAAGCCCAAATCAACATGTACACAGAATTAATTCTGTCAACTCAATTTTGATGGTACTCTGTCTTTTAGATCTTGACGTATCACAATTATGAGCTATAAGTGACCTTGACCTTTGCCCTCATGACCCCAAAATCTAATGACTACAATTGTTCCCTATTATACATGTATGTACATTCAGGTATCAAGTTAGATTGAAATCTGATATTCAGTTCTTGAGATTTCCAATCTCAAGCTACTTTTACAAATAATGAGCCCTGTGACCTTTGACCTCATGACCCCCAAAATCTAATCAGTTCATTGGCTCTCCAAGGAACATACATGTACCAAGTTTAATCAGAATCAGTCAATCCGTTCTTGAGATAACGCGATCACGAGCTATTTTTGCATATATAATGAGCTCTGTGACCTTTGACCTTTGACCTCATGACCCCAAAATCTAATCAGATCATCGGCCCCCCAATATACATACATGTACCAAGTTTGGTCAGAATCTGTCAATCCCTTCTTGAGATAACGCGATCACGAGCTATTTTTGCATATATAATGAGCTCTGTGACCTTTGACCTCATGACCCCAAAATCTAATCAGATCATTGGCCCCCTAAGATACATACATGACCCAAGTTTGGTGAAAATCCGTCAATCGGTTCTTGAGATAACGCGATCACGAGCTATTTTTGCATATATAATGAGCTCTGTGACCTTTGACCTTTGACCTCATGACCCCAAAATCTAATCAGATCATTGGCCCCCCAAGATACATACATGACCCAAGTTTGGTGAAAATCCGTCAATCGGTTCTTGAGATAACGCGATCACGAGAACGGGACGTACGTACGGACGTACGGACGGACGTACGGACGGACGGACAACCCGAAAACATAATGCCTCCGGCTACTTCGTTGCGGAGGCATAATAAAAGTACACAGTAAAACCTGTAATAGTGTCCACCTGTCTATAGCAGCCAACCTGCCTACAGTGGCCACCAAAAGTGATCCCCTGCAGAGGAAAACAGTGATATGGTACCTGTCAATTAGAGGCCACCTGTCTAGAGTGGCCACTATTCTTCATTCCCTTAGGTGGTCACTATACACAGGTTTGACTGTACACAGCAAGTATTGTAATTCATATCATTCATTAAATCTTACCCCGAACGAAAGCACACATCCAGGTGATATCGTCACTCCTGCCTTGACACACACATTGTCACACAGCAGGGCAGAGGTGACCTTGGTGTTGGTTTCTATGTTAACGTTATCCCAGATGTACGCATTTTCCAGGACCACATTGTCACCTGCAGGATAAAAAATGTGTGTTGAGTAGAATTTTAATGAATAACAAAGGAAATTTTTTTTTTTTTTTGTGAATTATTATCATCATGTTTTCTTGGGGGAGGAGTGGTAGCAGTAAAAAAAAAAAAAAAATACAGATGTTGCTGTTGTTGGATGTACATACATTATCCTTGATGTACAGTTTTCATTCCCTTGAACAGCAAATGTATCATGTGAGCAAAACAATTTAAATGAATGCAGTATTCAGAAAGACAGAATTTTTTTTTTTTTCATTTTTAACTTCTGCCATGATCTCTCAAGTAACACAATAAACTTACCAATTTTACAGCCTTTTCCTATCACAGAATGCGAGACTCTGGTATTGGCTCCTATATGACTGCCAGGCCCTATGACGACATCTTCCTCTACAACGCAATCCCTATAAGATCAAACAAATATATATACTTATTACACCTGTGTGTTATCGGTACCACCAGTATTATTGTATCATAATTGTTATTATAATCATTATCATTCAATCATTTCGGATCATCACACAACTTCCTGCCAATGGCAGGGCGCTGAGCGCTACGTCGTTGGCCTTTGCCAGATCCTTGATTGTGCACATCCCATGTACCAGATCACAACTTAGCAGGTGGTCCATGGTCTGAGGGCCTTCACCACACTCACACATAATCAAGCTGATCAAAGGACATCATCTCCCAAAGAGAGCTTAAAAATCTTCTTCTTTTTTTAAACGATTATTGTTCTCACCGTTCTAGCGTGACGTCCTTGGCGAGGTAGATGTTGTGCCTCGTCAGACTGTAGGAGGCGCTGCTCACTGACAGGTTGTCAGGGACCAGGGGAAACGCCCAGCGGTGGATCACATCCTTACTGCATTCGAAGGAGAAAAACAAATCATGAAATATAAATATAGGTGCATGATGAATTTCATCAAATTCTATTCTTAAAAACAATTGTATGATACATAGCTAAAGTTAAAGTTCAATTTTAAAGTCCTTCCAGTGTCGATTTGTCACATTGGCTGCTCTTATCTTGTGTAGACCTAGGCCACACATCTAATGTAAGTAGGGAAAGCTACAGAAGGGGGCTAGTCCTCTGGTAAATCTGTATGTTTAACTTTCCCTTCTTCAATCGAAAAATGCTGAGTGCCTGGCTTAGAGGGCTGAAGGTACCATTTTTAAAGTCTTTGGTATGGCCCGGTCAGAGGACAAACCTGGGATCTTTTGTGAATGAGGTAGACAATCTTATCGCTAAGCCACCATGCCCAGTCAATCTACTATGGGGATTGTACAAATCTAGTAGTGAACAGATTAAAGGGATCTTGTAACATTATCAACATCCACAAAATTTACTTCGAACTATAGCAGCTCACATACCTCATTGTATTTATATTACCAATAGAAGCCTGTAACAGGTTTTGGTTTTCCAAATTTATCTTTTGGTACAAAAATATATATGTTTGAAGTGTTTTAATTTATAACTATCTTTGAGATAATTTAAACCATGTACAAAGTCAATGCAATGAGTTAGCGAGTATCACTTTGCATTATTGCTCATTACTTGGTCTTGTGACACTCATTTGCCCCGATATGTTCACACTTCACTCAGTGGACATATCAGATCACAGAAATACATATTTTATTAACAACACTTTTTTTAGATTTTACACATGTCATTAAAGTTGTTAGATCCCTTTGAAGTCAAGTTACCTGATGGCATCGTAGAGGGGGAGGTTAGACATCGTCCCTGCATAGTCATCTTGTATAATGTGCATGAAAAGCTTGTTTCCTTCAATCTGAAGAACAGGAAAAGTGAAAGAAAACGAATACTGAAAACTGCTTGACTACTTTGAAAATATGAGTACATCTATATTACTTTGAGACATTGAGACAATAGACGGGTTTTAGAAATAATATCAAAACCGCAATGATCAATTCTCAAAAACTATCAATTTTCTAGTACCGTAAATACCGGCGTAATCGCCGCATACTTTTTCCTCGAAAAAAACCTGCAAAGTCGGGGTGCGGCGTGTACGCGGAGACAGTCAAAATGTCACTCTTGACCGGCCTCAAAACAACACATTTCAGCAGGTGTGGGACTATTGGTTGTATTGCACTGTATTGTATTGCGTGATAACACGCAGTACATGGAGTACATTATATAGCCAAATTGTCTACGTTTACCCTGGCCTAGAATGGTTTCTCACCTTTTTTTGCTGATATTTGCGAAATCTGATACGTTTTTAACTTCAAAGTTACGAAACAAATGCACACTGCCAGCACCGCGCTCGTCTAGCTGTCATCGATCTAGCTACGTGCGTTATGAATGCATTGCATTTGCACGTACGTACATCACAGTACCTGGTTCTCTGTAGTACCAATTTCATGCTAAAATTTGGCACATTTTCCCAGCCGATTTTTCTTGTTTCCCGCCGTTATTCCCGCTTTTTTTTGTCGCCAGTTTTCCTAGCGCACTTTTCTCCCACATTTTTTTTTTCAATTTCAATGCCCAAAGTCGGGGTGCGGCGTTTACGCGGGTGCGGCGATTACGCCGGTATTTACAGTATTTTTATTTCTCACATTTTTTATTTTAAAGCATTTTTTGTGTTTAATCATAACATTCGCAGCTGATTTATATTTTATTTCACATTATATTGTGTAATTCAAAGGGAAACTGAAAAAATGTATGTTAGTGAACACGATTCCATACACTGTAACGAGCCTGGCTACAGCTAAACAATTAAACAACCGGTAATGGGATATTTCTATCTTTACAAACCTCCTCCGAGACGAGAACCCCCTTGATGAAGTCGTCCATGGTCTGGTAGTCAAAGTTGTCGACGAAGAGTTCTGAGACTCGCGGTGAGCAGATTGCTATGTGTGTGTTGAGAAGGTTGTACCTCACACTCACTTTGCTTTTGCCTTTGAATAACCTCTGTCAAAGACAACAACAAAAAAGAAGAAAAAAGCAATGATTTCTCAACCAATTTATCTCTCGATAGTTAATTAATCAATCAAAACTACTAATCTATCTAACCAATCTAACAAATCCATTGACCAATAACATAGCACAGTCAAACCTGTCTTAGCAGCCACCTACTGTATATCTTTAGCAGTGAACCTGCCTACAGTGAGTTGTGACTACAAACAGTGATCCCCTGCAGAGAAATATAATGATATATGGAGCCTGTCTATATAACAGAGGTCACCTGTCTACAGTGGTCAAATTTATAATTTCCCTTAGATTATTAACCAGAACGTCAATGACGTAGCGCTCATCCGGCATCTCGCAACATCAAATATCGCAAATTTCATGTGGTACACTTTTCAACTGGTCAAAAAATTAAAATGTGATGCCCTTGGAAGGGACAGAAAAATTAATTTTAAAAAAATTAGAGTGAAAAAAATATAAATTTGACGCCCCAGAAGGGACATGGGAAGAAAAAAAATTTTAAAAAATAAATTAATTTAAAAAAATTAATTTAAAAAAAAATTTTAAAAAAATAAATTAAAATAAATAAATAAATAAATAAATAATAAAAATAAATAAATAAATAAATAAATAAATAAATAAATAAATAAAAAATTACCATAATTAATTAATGGAGAAAAATTTCAAAATTCTGTGTAGAAGTTTAGTGTACCAAAGTTAGCTCTACCAGATAAAGCAAACCAAATCAAAATCGGTCAAGAAATGAAGGAGAAGAAGCATTTTTTGTGATTTTTGGAATAAATTTGCATAAATTACCATAATTAATTAATGGAGAAAAATTTCAAAATTCTGTGTAGAAGTTTAGTGTACCAAAGTTAGCTCTACCAGATAAAGCAAACCAAATCAAAATCGGTCAAGAAATGAAGGAGAAGAAGCATTTTTTGTGATTTCGAATAAATTTGCATAAATTAGCATATATAATGAATTTCACGATTCTGTGTAGAAGTTTTAAATCCCCCTCCTAGCCCTATCTTATGAAACAATCAGAATCAAAATCGGTTGAAAAATAACGAAGAAGAAGCATTTTGAAAACTGTGGACGAAGGGACGGACGGACGGAAGGACGGACGGAAGGACGGACGGACGACGGACGCCACGCCATGGCATAAGCTCATCGGGCCCTTCGGGCCGGATGAGCTAATAAAAACAGTAGTAAGATTTGGTATCACTTTGCTCTTGCCTTTGTTATTTTGTATACTTTCTTCTTTTTTTTCTATGTATAGGAATGTAAAGGAAATAAAAAGTGGTATTCTATTCAATTGCACAATAAATGGGCAAACTCACGGCTGGCACTCGAATCTCCCTCTTCTTCTGAACCCGCTGGAAGTGGGTGATTTGGCTGTTGGTATCCGAGGCAACCACAAACTCCTCCTCCCTGGATCTGGATCTGTGGCCAGGGAGGGCTTGTTTGTACACCATTGTGATGGCTGATAGCTTGTCTTTCTGGAATCGGTTTCTGTGTAAAGGGAAAAAGAACTCATTAATTAAACGGGAAACGTTTATTTGAGCATATCTAGAGATCAGTGGAACAGTTATTAGCTGTTGGACCGTATCCAAGGCAACCACAAACTCCTCTTCCCTGGATCTGGATCTGTGGCCAGGGAGGGCTTGTTTGTACACCATTGTGATTGCCGATAGCTTGTCTTTCTGGAATCGGTTTCTGTGTAAAGGGAAAAAGAACTCATTAATTAAACGGGAAACGTTTATTTGAGCATATCTAGAGATCAGTGGAACAGTTATTAGCTGTTGGACCGTATCCAAGGCAACCACAAACTCCTCCTTCCTGGATCTGGCTTGTCTGTACACCATTGTGATTGCCGATAGCGTGTCTTTCTGGAATCGGTTTCTGTTTAAAGGGAAGAAATAGGGATCTAGTAATATTGTGAAAACCTTCAAAAACTTATTTGGAACTCTAGCGGTTCTTACAAACCTGAGTGTATTTGTTTAACCAAAAGAAGCATGAAACAGGTTTTGGTTTATTGAATTTCCCTTTTGTTAAAAACAATATTTACGATTGAAGTGTTCTGATTTTTAACTATCCACTGGAAAGTTATAACGTATATACAAAATCAGTGCAATGAGTTTGCAAATATCACTTTGCATTTTTGCTCATTACTCTGCAATATAACATCCATTTAACTTGAAATTTTCACAAATTACCTAGTGGACATATCAGATCACAAAATACACATTTTACCAACCAGTCATCACTTTTTGCACATATGTCATCAAAGTTACTAAATGCTAAGAAAAGGCAAAGTTCTCTAAGTAATTTGCCTATAAAACTAATACTTGTTTCCAGTAGGTCATTCAACTTGAGTTTGGACACCAGGTCTCCGGTGACATAGCTGAAATGAGACTCAAAGTGAGATACTTTCTCTTTACCACCCTGCGATACTTTACAAATTAAAGCACTCCATTTGTGTACCAATACCATGTTGTTGTTTTTTTTCTTCATGCAAGCTACAAGTATTTACATTGTAGTTCAATTATTAAACTTACTTATGGGTTTCCAGCAGATCATTGAGCTTGAGGTTGGAGACTAGGTCTCCCGTGACGAGGATGAAGTGAGATCGGATGAGGGACTTCCTCTCCATCTCCCTCAGGGCCTCCCCCAGAGAGTGGCATCCCTCGGACAGGATGGGCATCACCTTACAGGGGGACGTCCTCTTGTTCCATTTACATTGTCTGAAATGAGAAGAAAAAAATGTTTTGTTACAATGTTGCCCCACTTTACTTGTTCTTAGAGTGTGGAAAATTCACATGTGCCCCCCCCCCCCCCCCCACCTCTTCTTCCACTTACATCATCTGGAAATTAAAACAAAACTTTGGTCTTTGTATGTCTTTATTTTGGTCCTTGTTTTTTTTCTTTTCAGGCAAATTATTGAGGGGGCATGATCAATCAATACATTCAATCAATGTTTCCTAAGTTGCAAAATTCAAGAGACAGAGCTCACAGATTGTGATCCAGATAACAAAACAAAATATTGTGTGTAAATCAACTGAAATGCTGAATTTTCTTTAATAGGTGGGCGGGGGGATTTGATTTGGGGGAATTATAGCCTTGTGGCATGTCCTGTCTTTTTATACTTCCTTTAAGGACTGTGCCCATCATATCTCTGACTGGGGTCTATGGAGATTCAAATAGTCTTTAACTGGTTGTTAAGGAAAGGAGATGATATTTTTCTATTTCTTACGAAATATGGTCCCGTATTTGGTCCGCGTGAGTGCTGCAGAATACGAAGATCTCCTGCACCCCATTGGTTGCTAGGAACTCCAACGTGTAGTCTATCACTGGGCAATTCACAAGAGGCAGCAAAGCCTGGGGGGAAAAGAAAATGGAAATGAGGAATAACATTCAGAATTTTCAAGATCAAAATGTATGGCTTGCACTTTTTTACCACATGCGTAATTCTTGAATTGAAGCAAATATATGTTGTATTGCTGGCAAATGAAATATTCACTATGAGTATGACCATGTTCACTGATTTTCAGTATTGTCCAAAATAATGTGCCAACAAAACAAGGTAACATTGCTACTGACGCCATTCTAGCGCTAGCTCTTGTTGAAAGGAAATAAATCACCGAGGTAAAAAGTATTGAAGACTGACACGGCGGGCGGCGCTTCATACTTCAATTCAATAGATTCATTTCCAATCTATCATTCAATAATATGCCTAAATTCGAACTTATAATACAATTTATAATTAATTACCAGTTTCATTTTCAAATCAAGACTTTCATTGCCAATGAATGATTTGAGTTTTACTTTTGCTCTAGATTTTGAGAAAACAAAATATTTTCACTTCAGACTCAGTCTCAGATTTCAGAATACAAAAAGTAACTTAAAATTTTAAAGTTAAAACTTAAACTTAAAACTAATTACTTGTCTTAGTTTAATTAGATTTCAAAGAAAATCTCAAATTTTATTTTAGAAGAAAATACAAAAATTATGTCTGATTTAATTTTAAAACAAATTCATCCTCCGGAATCTATCAATATATAATTACATTTGAATGAACCTGTTATAATTATAATGCAGTCAATAGCGACTACACTGGTTCACTTCATCTTCATTCAACTCAATTCAATTCCAATCACTCAATCAATGCCATGGACAATGTAGATGGTGGATTGTGTACGAATTCACTAACACAAAAATGTACAGGTGGGAATGAGACGACAACTGTAAACAGCTGCCGCACGTTCTGAAAAGAACAACTTTCATTGAACATACCCGTGGTTTTTCGAGGGTCACCGGTGCGAATCTTGTATTGAAGCTGTCTGCAACAACGACCGCCTGCAAAACATCTTCTTGTTCCAAAGAACTGTCCCCCTTTCCTTTCCCTTTCTTGTTTGACATGATTGCTGTGTGCTGATGAAATCAAGTTTAATTGAATCGATCACAAAATAAAATGTTAATCGATCGCACCAAAAATATCAAGTAAAAAAACGGGAGAGGGTAAACTATACAGGGTGGCCCCCCCCCCCCCCCCCCCCCAAAAAAAAAAAAAACGGGGCACTTCCCAAACTATAGTAACAAAATGATTATGTCCATCGGATAGGGTGTATTTTCTAATGAAAAACGATACCATGAACATTGAACAGTCATTTTGGTCGTGAAGTTGTTGTGTTAGGGCGCTGTGAGTGACACCTGTCAGGTTCACATTTTTACCAATCTTTACCAAATCAGGGCCTATAAATCGCACTTTTAATACTGCCCATAATAGCATAGAACAACGAGCAATCAGCGCGCTATTTTTAGTGTGCATTCAGCTGTGTGCCCCCGGGGGGGTACTCAGATTATAGTCGGACGGGGGTGTGCGGCTGAGACCTCCAAACCCATACCCACATCTAAGGGTCCTTTTGCAAAAAATGGACCCATGTCTAAGGATTTTTTTTCGCCTGCGGCGCATGTTTTTGGTGTATTTCCCGCAAATTTTGTGGTTATAAGTTAAAATAGCGAGCGTAGCGAGCTTGAAAATTTTTGCAATTTCACATCGGCAAATCCCAAAATCCCGTATAAAAAAGGGGAAATATGAAAAAAGGAATGGGCATGGTTGTTCCACGCTATGACGGGCAGGTAGTGTGATTTATCAGGCACTGACTTGGTAAAAATTGACAAAAATGGGAAGCCGTGTTACTCAGAGCGCCCTATAAAACAAAAACTACACGACCCAAATTACTGATCTTGGTATCGTTTTTCATTGGAAAGGACATCTTATCCGATGGACATAATCATTTTGTATCTTGGGAAGTGCCCCTGTTCCGTTTTGGGGGGCCACCCTGTATAATTATATAAAAATTAAAAATTAAAAAATTAAAGAAAAAAGTATAGTGTTCTAGTGTTCTAGCATGTAGTAAATTTACGGAAACATCTAAGCGACATATACAAATTGATACAGTATACACATCACATCATAATAGTTATGACTTATGAGGCAAAACATTCTTTGGAATTCAGTGGGAAATAACATGTTACGGTTTTGTTTTTAGAATCAATGGAAAGAGGAGGGAAATTGTGAATTAGAAAGAAACAATGCAAAATCGCAAACAAATATGCAATGGTATAAAAGGGGGAAGAAAACATAAAACGGAAAAATTAACTGAAGAAAATAGTAATACAATAAAGTAAAATAGCAAATAAAAATGTCATGGTAACGAAAAATTAAGAGAAAATCAAACCAAGCGAGCCGAATCGAACGAAACACGGTAGCAAAATTAATTAATAGCAAGCCATATAGGGGAAGAAAAATGTATTCTTTACAAGAACTACAATATATTATTTGGTATATAGGAGATTAAAAACAAAATATATAAGTAAGAATTAAGGCTAAAGCAAGTCTCAGTAATAGCCTAGCTATTGCTGGATGGATGGATAGCTATACTGATGTAGCTAGCTAAAGGTAGATAATATGGATATAGTATAGCCTATTTTAGATGGATCATAGGTAGCAGGGGCATCGATCCGTTTTTGCGATTGGGGGGGGGGGGGGGGGGGGGTGCGAAGTTTGAAAATGTTTCCAGAGTGACACTGAGAGAGCTAAACGCCCCACATTGGCATGCTCGGAAGTTATTATGCGCTCATTGAAAGTGTCTTGATGGCTCGAAGACCTGACTTTTGGGGGGCACCCACATTTGGGGATACTAATGGGGGTCCAGGGGGCTGAGCCCCCGGTAGCTTTTAGATTTCAGACATTTACTATCATGGGTGTTAAAATTGTATAAAATAGTGAACCTTCTCGTAACGTATTTTTAAAGGGCATAGCGAGGAAAAGATTGAGCCTTCCATGAGATGGATCCACGTGGTCCTATAGTATAATAGAGCCATCGATATAGTCTAGGGCAAATGTGGGGGGACATGATATTCCAATTTGATTTGCGTTAAGCGCATATGGACCGAATTGACTGAAAGATATATTTCAGATTATTTTCTTTTCTGTGACGGTGTGCTATCTATAGATGAGGGTTTAACAAACTTCGTTTGGGGTGTGCGTTTGAGAAATTGCACTGCCCAACACCACGGGCGTCGATCTGTCATTGATACCCATTGATCAGGGGGGGATGATCCATTCATCCATCCCCCCCTGATGAATGGGTATTACGTAAGTATCGACGCCCATGCCCAACACATTTCGAAAGGTGAGTTCCCGCAACCAAAATGAAACTTGCAATATTATGAGAAACTGTGTATAATTATGCGCGCGAAGCACGTGGCAATAAAGAGATTTACAGTCCTTTTCAAACTAAAAAAACCCGGCTATTTTGAAGATTAATTATTGATAAATGTATTATCCCTCTTTGGCATTATATTACTAGATTGTTTTCTTCCTCATTTTCGGAATTATTGGGAGGGGGGCGAAATGATATGTTCGCCCCCAATATTTTCATGGGGGGCGACCGCCCCCCTGCCCCCCCCCCCCCCCCAGGATCGACGCCCCTGATAGATATATAGATAGTTAGCTAGAAAGTCAGATAGATAGATAGATAGATAGATAGATAGATAGATAGTTTAAAAAGTTGGTCTGCCTCGGTGACGTATGTTTTCATACGGTGTTTTTTATTACTCGTTTCGTTTGTCTAGATAGATAGATAGATAGATAGATGGATATAGAGTATAGATAGATAAATAGATAAATAGATAGATAGGTAGATAGATAGATAGATAGATAGATAGATAGATATATAGATAGATAGATATATAGATAGATATATAGATAGATAGATAGATAGATAGATAGATAGATAGATAGATAGATAGATAGATAGATAGATAGATAGATAGATAGATAGATAGATAGATAGATAGATATATAGATAGATAGATAGATAGATAGATAGATAGATAGATAGATAGATAGAGATAGATAGATAGATAGATAGATAGATAGATAGATAGATAGATAGATAGATAGATAGATAGATAGATAGATAGATAGATAGATAGATAGATAGATAGATAGATAGATAGATAGATAGATAGACATATAGATAGATAGCCGATATATATATTTATATATATATATATGGTGATATTAAAGAGGGATTTGACAGAGGGGGAAAAAAAACAAAAAGGAGACAAATAACACAAATCTTTTATTAATTTTTATGTCTAATAATTCATGTAAAAAACGAGACGGAGGGCAAAATAAGTCGCTACTAATTTATTGATGAATGAGTCATTCTTAAAAAAGAGAATAAGAGACAAAAACGAAAAATATATGGGGAATTCTTAACAATTCGATTCGACTATGCATGGGGAGCAAGCTTGATAATATCAATTTTTGCATTTTTAGTTGAATAACTACGGTAACTTGAATAAATATTATAGGCCGGTCGGTGATGGCGCTATTTATTTTGACACGGCGAAATAGCTGTCATGTCGGCACAGTGTGAACGTTTGGGACACCTAAAAACCGCAAGTATGAGCACTATAAATTATGTGTTCCCGTCCGAATTTTCACTTTATTTTGGTGTGACTGATCAGTGAGAGTGTAAGAGAATATGTCAAAAAAAACAACAGCCGGCTTCTCGTGACCCTGAGACCTATAAAGTCAGTGTCTTTACTGCTGCTCGGGATGGGAAGTTGTGCCGCATTAAAAAATGTTTCCAGCACTTCAACAAGGAAGAGGTCAAGTGGATTGTGTCGCAAATTGTGGACAGTACGACCCCCCTTATTGTTGCATGTCGACATGGTCACATAGACGTGGTGAACTTCTTTATCGAGCAATGCAAGGCCGATATCGAACAAGTTGGATCAGTGACGTTCGATGGAGAGACAATCAACGGAGCCCCGCCGCTGTGGTGCGCGGCGGCAGCGGGGCATTACCAAACTGTTACGACTCTGATAAAACATGGCGCGCAGGTGAATCACACCACGTTCTCGAACCTCAACGCCGCTCCGAGCGGCATGTTTCGATGGTCATTTTGAAATCGTCAAGTACCTTATTCAACATGGTGCGGATATTGAATTGGCAAATAGACATGGACACACTTGTCTGATGATATCGTGTTACAAGGGACACTACAAGATCGCAGAGAATTTGCTCCACCTCGGTGCGGACGTAAACAGGAAAAGCGTACGAGGGAACACGGCATTACATGATTGTGCTGAGTCGGGAAGTCTAGAAATCATGAAGTTGTTATTGAAGCACCGAGCGAAGATGGATGTTGATGCATACGGCATCACTCCGATCAAAGCTGCAGCCATCGCAGGGCATGTGAACATAGTCGACTACCTCGTAACGCTTCACGATATAGTGAGGACAGAAAAGATAGATGCCCTAGAACTTGTCGGAGCCACGTTTGTTGACAAGAAGCGAGACATGCACCAGGCAATGGGTTTCTGGAGCGTGCAATGGAACTACGTTTCAACGATAAGGTGCATGTTGTTCATAAACACAAGTGCGCAAAGCCTGTTGCTGCTTACGAGTACTCTGTGGAATCGCAAAGCAGACAGGATCTCGACAACATGTTGGGAGACCCCGATGAAATGAGGATGCAAGCATTGTTGATACGGGAAAGGATTCTGGGACCGGCACACCCTGACACAACGTACTATATCAGATATCGCGGTGCCGTGTACGCTGACTCCGGTAACTTTGACCGGTGTATCATGTTGTGGATGTATGCCCTTGAAATGCAGCAGGAAGCGCTAGAACCTCTCAACCCCATGACACAGAGCAGCTTACTGTCATTTGCAGAACTATTTGCCTACATGCTGTCGGAAAGAAATGGGGAGCGCGTGTATCGACAAGTACCGTTCGGGGATGTTGCCATTGTGTACTTGAAAGGGATCGCGGAGATGAAGCGTGGCGTCGCGGAACTCCCCATTGGCCCGCAAACCGAGAAGGAGACGACGAACTTCAACCGGACACTCCTCATCCTAATGCACCTCATGTGTCTAGTTGCCAAGCGAGACGGAGCGACAACGGAACAGTTGGAGGAGGTGAAGAAAATGACGTATCAGCTCGTCAAGCTTCAGCTACGGAGCACCCAGGGGTTTACCGTCCTCCACCTCGCGGTGGACAAATCCACCTCCTCCGTTGGGCGGTACCCCGTGTGCAGCTTCCCGGACAAGAAAGTGGTGCAGTTCCTTCTGGAGTGTGGCGCCGATCCAAACCTGCTGGACATCCAAGGCAACTCCCCGCTCCACGTTGCAGCCACGAATGCCGTCACACCGGGCACGACGACGACGACAACAGCAAACGGAAACAACAAGGTGGATGGCAATGAGATTATGAGGATGTTGTTGGAGCACGGGGCTCATTGCGACTTCAGGAACTACGAGGGTCAGACCCCTCTTGACCTGCTCAAGGTGTTGTGTGACCTGGCGCCAATCAACTACACCAAGCTGCAGTGCCTGGCGGCCAGGTGTGTCATACAGAACAAGATATCCTTCAGGGGCCACATACCAAGGGCTCTCGAAGGATTTGTTGCTATGCATTGATATTTCCGCACAAGTTTATACAGTATACACATGATGTACGACACAGATTGTGTTTCTTTATGATTTGTTAACAATGAACCAGTCAACCCCCTGAACAGTCAGACTTGAATGTTGTTTGGCTTGTAGGGGTGATTGATGGACCGATTCATGTTACCATAGTAACAAATGATGTTGCATACATGTCATATTCTGAAAACATTTATCACTGTGGATTGTTGCAAGTTCACACGTATGTCAAACATCGTTTTAACTGTTAAAGTTCAATTTATATGTTTTGAATGCCAGATCATTTTTCCCTTGAACTTTACTCTCTAGCAAGCAGGTCTGTGAAAGACGTTGAGCACCACATTGCATGATCTGATGAACTGTGTGTCACAAAGAAGTAGGAAGAATTCTGAAGTGATGTTTGAACAGTCAATTTTGGAAGATAATTTTTTTTTTTTTTTACAGCACTGAAAATATGAACAAATCCTTTATTCTCTTTTTTGTAATTTCTGTTTTCATTTTTTAAGAACTTAAAACAAATATAATTTATATACATGATATACGTAAACAAAAACAAATTGAACCAAATAGTTGGAAAATTTGTGTAGTATGCATACACACTGTCCTATGACTTATATTTTTATTGTCTCCCCCAAATCTAGACCCAATCCCTATTCAATGTTCAGTCTTCCAAGATATGAGTATACATCGTTCATTTCTAACTTTCCAAGGTACATACATGTACCATGTGTTTACTCTTGAAAGTACAATATTTAGGTATGTTTTGTATCTATCTAGATCTAATTAAAAAGAAAAATGATAAAATATCTGCACTGCCTTACTGTACAGATTACATAAAACTATGTACTACACCTAACTGTAGCGCTACTGCTAGTATACAGTGTATTTTACTTGCAGTTATAGTACGTACAAGTGCATGTCAAGCTGCATGTTTTGTAAGTTGTGTATGGCTTCATAAACCCTTTGGTCTGAACTCTGAACAGACCTTGCCCCCGTTGCAGAAAGAGTTGTAATCGATGTAAAGTTGCAATTAATTGCAAGTCAGAAAATACTGCACATTTAAACCATTCAGATTTGCAAATTTAGTCACATGATCTGACTTGCAATTAATTGCAACTCCTAGGCCCCGTCGCAGAAAGAGATACAATCAATTGTCAGCTAAGATTGATCGTAAATCAGAAAATTTACGCGTTTCAACCAATCAGATTTGCGCATCTAGAACACGTGATCTGACTTACGATTAATCGCAACTTACAATCGATTGTATCTCTTTCTGCAACGGGGCCCTTGTCTTTCTGCAATGGGACCCTTATCCGGACATTGTCTGTACTCCATGGGTGGAATGTGTGTACATCCGCACAAACATTACTTGGATCTTATATCGGACTAAACAATGCAAAATTAGAAAAATACCTACCATCTGGTATGCTCAGCTCATCAGCTGTTCATCATTGGAAAAATATGCAGAAAATTGTTTGAAATTAATATTGAATATCAAATTATGATTATAAATATCGTTCATGACTTTGCTTTGATTTCTTACATTGAAGCCTAATTTTTGTTTATTGAAATATTGCTCTCACTTAATACTTCTAATTCTCAATTTATATTTTGAAGGTATCATAATCCTCGCTTTTACCAGCGTTTATGTGTGAATCCAATAAGTCACAAAGGGGTTATCTACTTGTTATCCCATTTACGACTGGTCGAGACAATACTTTTGCTGGGGTCTGTAGTCTATGGAAAATGTGAATTACTGAAATTTATATATCATTAAAGATCGTAAAGAGTTTGAAATACGTATGTGAACAAATTTTATGCTACCTCACTAGTAAATTTGTTATCCCATTTTATGTGAAATGATCATGATTGCCGAAGTTTTCAAAAATCCATTCATTTACTTAAAAAAGAGTTTATCCTGTCAAACATACATGTGTTTACAGTACTCTGTTAGTCAAAAGATGGGCAGCTCCAGTGACTTTCTTAACATTTTTAAAACATTTTTTTATGTACAAGTACATTTTGTTGAAATAGGAAGCTCCTTGCTGTCTGCAGCCTTATAGCCCACACAACCACAACTTAATTGCCTAAAGTACGAGCAGATAACAAATTGTACATGTTCTGAATTACACGTAGTGTCCATTTTCAAGTATCTAGAACAGTTCAGAACTTTTAAATTTTAATCTTGAGAGTGAGAGCTGTTTTTTTTCCTCTCTGGCAGCCCGCACGTGAACTCGGTGGCATCATTCGCCCTCATGACCGCACGGACAACCACGCAAACCCGACTCCTAACAAGTTCTTTCCTCTTTGCATGGGAGAGGGGTCTACATGTACATGTAATAGGGAAATGGGCATCGCTACTCACAAATATGCCCCGTACCCCCAGGCCCCCTTCCAACCATAGTCCACATGATTGTTGAAGTGTAGTCCAAAAAATGGATCCATGGTATCAATTCGTCTTGAAAGTTCTTTTCAGGAAAAACTTACTCAAACCACCTATAAATTTATGTATTGCAAAACTAGATAATGTTAGTATGGTTCCTGTATGATTTTTAATTTTAGGGGGCTACTTTTCCAATCTGATGGATGTCCAGAAATGTTTCACATAATACACTAGATGGTAATTTAGGGGCTACCTACTGATTTTAAGGGGGCTATTTTGAAAATTAGGGGGCAAAATCACTCACAGCCCCCTTATATTTACTACCCTGGGGGCAACCCACAGTGGCATTATAAGTTATAAGCTACACTGTTCATTTGTTGTACTGTTAACCCATTCAAGACTGTTTGATTTTGGTTTTGTATATCATTTCCATACAGCCCAGCCCAAGTTATACATGTATTTTGGAGACTAGATCTGAGTGGGTTATGTATGTTTGCAACACACGATTTTAGCTTATTCTGTGAACATGTTTATAACCCATTCAGGACTGGTTCCGAAAATATTCCGGCTGGGTTCTAGATGGTGAATGTATGCAACATTGTACATGTACATGTATGTAACCAAACTCACAGTGACCTGTTTTTTTCTCCAATACGATATGGGAATAATTGATAACTTCCCATACTTTGGACCCGCGTCCGGACTCGATAGAGTCCAAAGCATGGGAAGTTATCAATTACACTCATAGCGTACCGTGAAACATATATAATATGAGAAACATGCCATTCAAATCATGTACTAGTATTCAGTATTGCAAATTAAATGTATATTCCAGTTTAAATGGGGGGGGGGGGGGGGGGGTGGTGGGGGGGGGGGGGGCGCAAAGCATGTATCTTGAGAATACATAATTTGTGTAGTATGTACATACTCTGCTTATGAAGACTGTGAGATGCAGTTCTGTAGACTCAAGTTTGTGAGGCCTCAGGTACAGATATATCCTAAATGATAATATATAATTCCTAAAGAGTACTGCAGTTAGTTCAATAGGCAATGTGTTAACCACCCTCGCACATATACTTTCTGTTGTGGAAAGGGTGCATGGTTGTGGATAAAAATGCCCTGCCACTCCATCACATAGAGCCCTTACCCCCCCCCCCCCCAATTCTTGTCCTGTACATGTATATTAGCAGAGGGTTCTCCTTACCCCAACCTCTCAACTTCTTATCATCTCGTACCCCTCTCTCTTTTTATGAAAAGGGTGGTTAGTGGATAAAATCCCCCAGTCCCTCCTCCAGCGCACAAGAGCCCCACCCCCCCCCCCCCCCCCCCACCCTTCCCTTTTATAATCCTGTAGCAAGTTTTGCCTCCCAAACTCTCACATTCACTTTCTGTGTTGAGGTTGGGGACACATTTAGCAACATACATGGTATTTAGATGGATTAGTTACCACCTGATCTCCCTTCAAATTGAGTCACCCCGCAGTCACCCTGACTAGCTGCCCTTGGTGCCTGGACGGCCAAGCGAGTAGATATAGCGACCTACTTTGGGTGATCAATGAACTAGTTTTTTCACCAAAATCCGAATACAAAATTAATACAAATAAAGGGCTGCTCTTCAAGTTTGGCTGCATTGAAATAGCATCCTGTAATTTGTTATGCATCGAGAGTTACTCCGACCATTATTCATGAAACCACACTTTGTGGCTTTTATAGTTTCATTCTAAGTCTATTTTTAGATGCTAGGGCTAAGTTAAAAATGCAAAATGCTGACCCAAATTTGACCTTTACTTGCCAATGGCAATTAGCGATGTAGCACAATGCTATTTGTAGTTTCATTATTTCTCCATAGACCCTAGACAGAGCATTTTTGGGATAATTTTGTATTTTTTGTTGTACTTATTTTTTTGTGCACCGTGTTCAGGAGTTAGTTGCCTCATCACATACATACCTTTATGATTTGAGTAACAAACTTGTATGTATGTGATGAAAGAACACAGTATACACACAGTCATGTACAATGTACTATTTACCTCATTGGTATCATGAAGAAGGTAGAAAATAGTAACATTTCATTGTGTATGCCCTTTAATTTGAAACTGCACTGATTTTTAATAGATCTCTCATTAATCTCTTCCTTGAATATATGGTATTTCAGGGAAAGCTCTAGCTCCATTATAACCAGGTTATTTTACAGGTCCAGATTATATGTACGTACATTATTTTATTGTTTTAAAACCCTGATGCAACAAGTTACCTGATATGTAATTCAATGCATAGGTGCTTGTTATATGAGGTTTCACTGTTTCACCAGGGATTTTTTTTTTCTGTTTTAGTCTTGATTTTGTGATGTTGTACGCACATTTACATACACATGACTGTGTATCTATTTTACTGAAATCCATCCGTGAAGTACGTGTCAGAAAAGAAACTCATTACCGTGTGAACCCAAAAGATTTATTGGGATTTAAGGACCATGAAAATGTCAGCCTTCTCCAGGGGGAAAAAAAAAAAACTACATGTTTTGTTTTATACAAAGGATTTATGTTCCGAATACAATGCCATAGTTGTGAACGAGTCACATACCTATTTTAATGAATATATAGAGCTTTTTTGTTGTTGTTTTCAGGTTATATTTTATGTACAGGTTTGCATGCCCGTTTGCAGCATGAAGACTGATACATGTAGCACTTGATATTCTGTTGAAATTTGATTGTTTCTTTTTTCTTCCAATGTTTACATGTTTATGGGCAAAAGAATATATTTCATCGTTACTCTATTTTTACTGTAAGAGGTGTTGATTTATTTATGTACTTTTATAATATATGTCACGTATTGAATCTACATGTACATGAAATGTATTTTTCTTTGAATTATTAAGCACTTTACCTAATTTTTCTTTGAATTAGCACTCTTATTGTGCATGTGTACACAAATGAGATTGCTTGTTTAACTGGGAATGTTGTACTACCGTATTTTATAGCAATTTTAAACATATAAATATATACAGAAATGTATCTATGTCACTGTTATACTTATAGACAACTGGGTCCATCCATATTCATGAAACCCCACTAGTTTAGTTCCATGTTTGACACGTACAGTATGTATGCAACAAGAGAGCTTTTAGTTGCCAACTAGAGTTGCAATGGAACTTTGGCAGGGCTCGACACTAGCACTTGCCTGCTTGCCCGGGGCCAGTAAAAATTGGTGTCGGGCAAGTGAAATGTCATAAATTGTCTGATTTGCTTGCCCAATTGGGCAACTATAAGAGAATGTAATTTCTTACAACTAAATCTCATCAAGAAGTCAAAGGTCAAGTAAATTTTATATTGGGGCAAGTAAACCTTCCAAATTTATGATTTTACTTGCCCAAAAGGGCCAATAGAGAAAAAAGTTAAGTGTGGAGGCTTGACATAGGACATACATACATGTACATGTATAGAAGGCTTATCCAGCTAACTTTAGATGACAACTAAGAAGACTAGTAGTTCCTCTATCATCCCTAATACAAAAGCATGGGACTTTAGCTAGTACTAGCTTTTCATGATATGGATTCAGGATTTATTAAAACAAATAATAATTACTATCCTTTTACTCAGATATATTGCTTTGTTCCTTCTACGTGCATGTTGACAATGTGTTACAGATAATTATATACAGCATGATAATGTTCTGAACACTGAACAGCCCAAATTATCTATGCCAATTACGGTTACAGTCCGTTATTCCGAAGGTTCGTTATTCCGAAGGTTCAGTTATTCCGAAGGTTCGTTATTCCGAAGGTTCGTTATTCCGAAGGTTCGTTATTCCGAAGGTTCGTTATTCCGAAGGTTCGTTATTCCGAAGGTTCATTATTCCGAAGGTTCGTTATTCCGAAGGTTCGTTGATCCGAAAATAAAATCGGGTTCGTTATTCCGAAGGTTCGTTATTCCGAAGGTTCGTTGATCCGAAAATAAAATCGGGTTCGTTATTCCGAAAAATAAATCGGGCTTGTTATAATACTATAGTTTGTGTTTTGTTTATTTAATTTACAGCCTGCATTAAGCATACCCCTTCCCCTTTCCCTCCCTTGGCCAGACCAATCAAACATTTAAGTTTATTTTATCTCTTTATATGAAATTATAGCATTATAACAAACCCAAATTCATTTTCGGATTAACGAACCCGATTTCATTTTAGGAATAGCGAACCTTCGGAATAACGAACCCTCGGAATAACGGACCTTCGGAATAACGAACCTTCGGAATAACGAACCCGATTTCATTTTAGGAATAGCGAACCTTCGGAATAACGAACCTTCGGAATAACGAACCTTCGGAATAACGAACCTTCGGAATAACGAACCTTCGGAATAACGAACCTTCGGAATAATGCAACAAATGTTCGGATTAACGAACCCTATTTCATTTTCGGATTAACGAACACTCAGGTATAGGAAATTTGCGTGTTCGGAATAACGAACCTTCGGAATAACGAACCTTCGGAATAACGAACCGCACCCCATATTACATGGGCTACAATAATTCAATTTTATTTTTATTATTTTTGTTTTTATTGTTTTTATTTATGTTCTCCCCCCATGTACATCTTGACACATGTGTGACTGTGTGTACATTCTGGCATGATATAAATGTAGGGATTTTAATATGTGACCTTACACCACAAAACGACCAATAAGTCAGGAAAAATGATTTTGCTGATTTTCACATGACAATAAAGTAGAAGTCATTACCTTTAAAATGGTACATAATTTGTCAAATTTGGACTTAGAAAGAAAACCGTCTCTAAATGAGTGCCAAACATTTAGAAGATGGCTGAAACAGTTTTAAAGTTACGGAGAGAACGGGCCGCTTTAAAGGTCAGTGTCCATTTAAGCACTGTAATATGATCATTTTCATTTGAAGAAAAATCATATTTACAACTGATTTCTGACGCTCAAAATTTCACAGAAGGTAGATTAAAGGGAAGTGCCAGTAGTGGAAAATAACTTTATTGACCAAACTAATTGATTAGTATTGTTGAAATAGCAAAAAAAGGGGGGGGGGGGGGGGGGTGTGGAAAAATCAGAACCTTAGTATCGTTAAGTGCAGAAATATAAGTTAAAACGTTTATGAAAGCCACTGACATTGAGCCTAAATTCACTGTCAGTTTGGCCCGTCTGCGCTGGCCACATATATACGCTCGTTCGAACGATTCGTTCTCGCGAATTACCCTCGCGAATTACCATGTGCGCATTTGTCATAGTAATAACGTACAACCATCGGCGAGATATCAATCCGCAGCGGATAGCTTTATAATTTACTAAATATATCAATTAGTAGGCGGTTTCCAGGCCAAATTTGTATCATCCCGTATTAGTAAAAACATATTCTTTCACATGATTGGTAATAAGAGCGTACATTTCATTTTTTTTGTGTGGGGCGTTTCCCACTACTGGCATTTCCCTCATTTAGGAAATATCAAAATCCTGAATTTCATACTTTAAACAAAATTTGACTATTTTAGCTAATAACAGACGGTAAATTGCCACTTGGTCTACAACCATTTGGTCTATTCCCATTTGGTCTACTAGAAAATTATGAATCTGGCGGCTTAATTACGATTACGATTATGGATTATGATTAGGGTTAGGGTTAGGGTTATGGTTATGGTAAGGGTTAGGGTTAGGGTTCTGGAGGCATCAGGTAGTAGACCAAATGGGAAGTAGACCAACTGAGATTAGACCAAGTGAACATAAACCTAACGGACAAACTACCATGGCGACATAACGGTCGTTTTGTGGTGTGAGGTCACATATTTAGTTTGTAAATTAGGTTTCAAATGCATTAAATATGCATAATTTTGAAAGTATGCAATCGATTATTGCATGCATATATTTTGAGGATGTACTGAAAATTGAACTATTAGATGTGCAGTTGAGGAAAAAATTTGTATTTTAATTTGATGGCTTATAATTTATGTACATATTATTAATTATATCAAGACAAAAATGCCACAAAGTGTTCTGTATGCAAATGTAGACTAAAGGTTTGCAATATTGACATTTATAGGAAAAGGGGTGTTTATCTCGTGAATAAAACACTATAAAAATCTTGAGATTATTGTTTCAATACTTTCTTCATTTAGTCTCTTACATGTATTTAAACTATTCAAGCCACTTAGCCATTTACATTTGATCTGACTGTATTGTGTTCCTAACCCGTTGCAGAAATAGTTGCAATGGATTTTAAAGTTGCAATTAAATGCAAGTTAGATCATGTGACTAAATTGATTGCAAGTCTTTCTGCATGGGGATGTTTCACAAAAAATTTAAGTTGAACTTAAAGGGTACCACCACCCAAAAATAATATTCTTATTATAGAAAGGTACCATCTTTAGTATTCCATTCCTTCAACAAGTTCACAAAAATATGTTTTCAGAAAAAAATATATAATTGGAAAACGCATCACCATTCTCAACCATGCGTTCATGCGGTCTGAATTGCATAGACTATATGCGTGCAGAGCCAGAGCGCACTGTGCAGAGCAAATGAATCATCTGGGAATCTATTGACGTACGCGTGAAAGCATTGGCGCACTCGCAAATGCTTGGCCCGTATGGAACCAGGAAATAGCAGTGGTTCCGTAAGTGGTGGAAATTAATTGCTTTGTTTATGAATTACACAACCTTTTGCAAAATGTTGGGTATCTATTTGACATCACAAAACGGTACCAAAACATATAATAATGTGTTGTCCTTTGCCTGGTGGTTCCCTTTAAATTTGAAGTTAGACTTTAGATTATGGAAAATTATTTGTAGCCCAAACATATTCAAAAGCTTATATTTGAGACTTTCAAGAAAGTTAATTATATCAAGAATATTATTCCCTAAAATGGGACATGTACTGAAGTTTTTTTTTTTATGCCTCCGCAACGAAGTAGCCGGAGGCATTATGTTTTCGGGTTGTCCGTACGTACGTCCGTACGTACGTACGTCCTGTTCGCGTGATCGCGTTATCTCAAGAACCGATTAACGGATTTTCACCAAACTTGGGTCATGTATGTATCTTGGGGGGCCAATGATCTGATTAGATTTTGGGGTCATGAGGTCAAAGGTCAAAGGTCACAGAGCTCATTATATATGCAAAAATAGCTCGTGATCGCGTTATCTCAAGAACGGATTGACAGATTCTGACCAAACTTGGTACATGTATGTATCTTGGGGGGCCAATGATCTGATTAGATTTTGGGGTCATAACGTCAAAGGTCACAGAGCTCATTATATATGCAAAAATAGCTCGTGATCGCGTTTTCTCAAGAAGGGATTGACAGATTCTGACCAAACTTGGTACATGTATGTACCTTGGGGGGCCGATGATCTGATTAGATTTTGGGGTCATGAGGTCAAAGGTCAAAGGTCACAGAGCTCATTATATATGCAAAAATAGCTCGTGATCGCGTTATCTCAAGAACGGATTGACTGATTCTGACCAAACTTGGTACATGTATGTATCTTGGGGGGCCAATGATCTGATTAGATTTTGGGAGTCATGAGGTCAAAGGTCACAGGGCTCATTATATGTAAAAGTAGCTTGAGATTGGAAATCTCAAGAACTGAATATCAGATTTCAATCCAACTTGATACCTGAATGTATAATAGGGAACAATTGTAGTTATTAGATTTTGGGGTCATGAGGGCAAAGGTCAAGGTCACTTATAGCTCATAATTGTGATACGTCAAGATCTAAAAGACAGAGTACCATCAAAATTGAGTTGACAGAATTAATTCTGTGTACATGTTGATTTGGGCTTGACATAAATAAATTGCATAATGGCGGAGGCATCATTTTCGACTGCGCACAGTCGAAGATCCATCTAGTTTTTATTAATATTCAATTAAAATCATCTGATCAATATCATAAAATAAATAGCTTTCCAATAATTGGAAGTATAACTTAGTTTAAATTCGATTTAAAATCTATTTGATCTGCAATATTGTCCCCTGGTCTTTTACCCCTAAAGGGATCTAATAATTGTGTTGAAAAAACTAAGGAAGGGTTGATACAAAATGTATTTCTGTGATCTGATATTCCCACTGAGTGATGTGTGAAAAATGATGAGCAAAACAAAAACAAAGTGATATTTTGCAATTGAACTATTTCACAAACTTTGTACAGGGTCGAAACTCTCCATGGGATTTCAAACCTGAACATTGAAATCATAAATATCTTTTATATATCCCCCCAAAAAAAATAATTGGAAAACTAAAACCTGTTCCATTCCTCTATTGGATTTGAATACAACAAGGTATGAGAGACCTGCTAGAGTTCTAAGTATTAAAGTTCTGTAGATTTTGACAATGTTACTAGGTCCCTTTAAAGACCCCTTACCCTGTAATACCCCTTTGATCCCACCTGTGAATCACATTTTACCACAAACGCATAATCTGTCCTGAGCAATCTAAAAATGGACACAACAGCACCATAATTTTGACCATTATATTCTCTGAACAAGTGTGTCATAAACCACAACAGAATAATGTATCAAACCTGTCCCGTCGACATACAAGATTGGGGCCGGGGCTGGGGCTCCAGCCTCCAGCCCACCCCAATATTTTGTTTTAAACATTAACTTATTTGGGCCAAACTGCATGTTGCGGATACTACAATGTATATCCGCAATGAGTAATATATAGCATCATTGCATGTTTCTTGTATTGGGGAAAATAATCTTTTTCTTTTCTTTTCTTTTCTTTTTTTTTTTTGGGGGGGGGGGGGGGGGTGAACATCATTAATTTTGGGGCAAAATCATCTACTTGTAGTATTAGGGCAAAATTGTCTCATTTCAAATGTGAAAGAGTTCAAGATGCAAAAGGTCATTGAATTGGTAGTGAATTAGGTACAATGTTTTTCAATACACATACACAGTCAAGCCTGTGTATAGTAACTAAGGGAAACAAGAAGCTGGCCACAGTTAGGCCACAGTTAGTAGACAGGTGATCTCTATAGACAGGTTCCATTTCGGTGGCCACTATAGGCAGGTTGGCTGTAATAGACTGGTGGCCACTAAGACAGGTTTATAAACTGTACTAGACACTAGGCTACTGCAATATGGTTCATGCTAAAAGGTCACCAATGAAACTCCATCCACCACCAACCTAGTCCTAGTCTAGAACTCTATGTGACCTTTAAAGGGATATAAAGTAACATTGTCCAATCCTCAAAATCCTACTGGAATGCTAGCAGTTCTCTCATACCTTGTTGTATTTGTATTAACAATAGAAGCATGGGATAGTTTTTGTTTTTTTCAAATTTCCCTTTTGTTAAAAAGATATTTACGATTGAAGTATTCAGATGTTAAAGGGAAAGTTGAGTTTTGGTAGAGAGGGCGCTAGACTACTTAATTGGTTTGTGAGGTAATGAAAAACTGAGTGTAAAATTTGAAAGAGCATAATATTTAAACAATAAAATCATCTTTGTTTGATCAAAATCGGTTCAGAAACGGCTGAAATATCCATAAATATAACAATTTGTAATAAACCCGGGGCCCCGGGTTTATTAGAGAATTTTGAACCAGCCGTTAAAAATTCAAAAAAATGCTTCCTCTTTTCAAAAAGTTACAAAATAGGTATTTAAATAGTTGTTGGTTATTTCTCTATCTAATCACTATTTCAACAAAGCATCACATGCACAATATTTTATTCAAAATGGTTGAAACCGATGAGTGTTTAGAGAGCGCCCTCTTACGTTTTAACGGCTCTTTTTTAATGATAACATGATCTTTACTACGTCATTTGTAATTTTGTGTTCCTTTCTAGTTATAACTATTAGTTTGTAATGTAATGATGCAAGTTTTGGTTACTAAAATTCACTTTCACTAAAACTGTAGGCCTACTCTCCTTACCAGAACTCAACTATCCCTTTAAACTATACACTGGATAGTTGTAACCGTGTACAAAGTCAGTGCAATGAGTTAGTGAATATCACTTTGCATTTTTGCTCATTACTCGGCCATATAACGTCCATTTAACTTGAACATATTTCACACAATACCCAGTGGACATATCAGATAACAACAGTACACATTGTTTCAACCATTCATCACTTTTTGCACATGCCAACAAAGTTTACTAGATCCCTTTAAGAAATATGACTTATAGTCAAACTTGACATTTCCAGATGATCATCCAGTTAGAAATCTAATCCAGGGCAAGGTCACAGAGTTTGTGAATCAACGTCTTCGCTAGGGACGCTGCGTGTTCATTGGCTCAAAGCGAAACGAGGGTCCGGCTGAATGCCAATTTCTGGGGGCGAATTTTTATGAATGAAACCGCAGGATTTTGATATTATTTCCTCTACAACCATGTCCGTTGCCAAGTTCTGGCTCTCAGCTGAGCGAAACGTGCACGACTTCAAAAACATGTCACACGTATCCCATACTGTTACCATAGCAACAACTGTTGTAAACAAAAGTCATGCTAGAAAGTGTCCACATTCATTAAATACCTTATAAACCAGTACTGGCTTATATATTGAATATATTGCAACTTATTGCATCCTACCATCCCTTCCTTAATTCAATTTCAATTAAATTGCATAGATTCTTTTCATTCGTTTATGAAAAATTCTTATGTTTACTTATATGCATAAATAGGTGCATTCGATAAAGATAATAAAATTGTTACATTCAGTCATATCATAGTCTTTTTTTTTAATATATACAAATTTCAATATAATTATTACTTTATATGCAGAATTATACGTTTCTGATGAAAAAGGGGCACTGAATTGGTGAAGATAAACAATTCCTTAGTTTGCAGGATTGGTTGACATTTGAAACTGGAACACGTCCAGCGGAAATATATACTGAATGCTCATGATTATGTTTGTGGCTGGGCATACGAATTATGTGGTTTTCTTATCTTCCCTGTGGTATCGGTGATAAGAATCTCCATTGCATATATAAGTCGTGTATTTCTTATTCCAACCATTAGAAAAGGTGGCCCCCAACATACAACTCAATTAATTATTTGGTGCAGACTTCGGTGCCACTGTTCTTGGCATTTCTAAATTGAAATACAGTATATATTTATTTTTCTCAAATCATGATATTTGTCTGGATCTGTTCATTTCGGTTTACATGACATTAACTCCGGCGACATTTAATTGGTCCACTTTCAACTTTTCATAAACCAACAAATTTGATTTCTAAGAAATCTAACCCTAACCAAAACCCTAAACCTTCTCCCAAACCAAGGCCTAACCCTAACCATGACTAAAATGATATTGAAAAGGGTTTCTGTGAAGTACGGCCCTTAGAAGAACTTTGTAGATCAGTGGTTTGTTTGTTTGTTTCGTATGACATATATGCACATTTATAAATTCAAGTCTAGGTTTCTCAGCCAGGTCAGAGCAGCATCTGTTGTCTGATGAATCCCCTCAAAACTATCAGGGAAACATCGGAGAGGGCAGTTGTTTACCACATGCTTCACTGTCTGGTCTGGGTTCCCGCAGTCACAAGCAGGGCTGTCTTTCATTTTCCATCATCGGTTGAGATGATGGGCTGACCTTGCATGGAGTGTTCTTATCCTGTTCAGAGTCACCCATTGCTTTCTGGGGAGGTTGAACCCTGCTGGCTCTGACGTAGGGTCCTGTACAAGGTCATGGTTAGGGAAGTCGGACTCTGCCCAGGTTTTGCGCCATTCTCCTTTCAGGTCAAACTCTTCTAGAGACTTTGCAGAAGTCCAAAAGGGTGTCCGTGATTTGAGGCGCATTTTGGGTAGGTTTCCTAGGTCTTCGTGGATAGGTAGGTCTGGGTTGGTGGAGGTGCGGTGTAGTTCCTTGATCAGCGGTGTAGATCAGTGGTTAGAGCACGGGTCTTGCCATCCGGATATCTTGTTTTCAATTCCCGATGAAGCCCTCTTATCTTTGCTCATTTTCATTTATTTAAAAAGATAAATGCACTGATAAACCCAAAGAGGACCCAAATTGTCTCGGGAGCACATGTTTGTGTCACTGGTTGATTAACGATTCATATTTGAAATCGTCCAGAATATCTCTTGAGAACAGAGTGCAGAAGCAGTGAGCTAGGTCACAACATAGTAATGGTTTTAACAACTTGTCTTTTGATTACAGGCTTATGGTGATGGATTAGAGCTGGACGATTGCCTTCTTAGCAACTGCTGGGTCAGAAATTTCTGGCTTGCCCGACATTGTTAAGAGCCATTACGGCATTACCTATGCTATGCCTACGGCAATGAATAGCTGTGATATCACATTTCGGTACTCTATATAGCTAAGGGCAGCAATTTCTGCCTACTAATTGAAAATTCTTGTCCCCTCACCCCCGCCCCCCCCCCCCCCCATCTTACTAGTCCCCCTCTTTTGCGTTAGGTGCTATAAATAATTGAATTATACTGTGAATACTCTATGGTAGCCGTCACCCATTCCCTTTAAAATTGTAGCATCCCATAGACGTTGTACAGTACTTATATCCCACCAGGTTCCTGCACGCAAGGGGTTAACTCTATGGGGAATATCAACAAATCTGGAAAGCAAAATGGTATTGATGCCAACGTAGAAGTGAAATGAAGGGCAATCAATCCGCCACGTACCCATGCATGCCACACAAGATTCACAGGAAATTACCGAGCAAATTCAATCGGGGTTCATTTGGGAAGAAAACAAAGTGGGTCGCCGCCATGCACGCCTGCCCACGTATCCATGCAGGAAGAGCAGTCTCGATATCAGCTGGGACTGCGTCCAAAAACTGTTATTTCCCCATCCCAGTGGCACTACTCCCCGGGGGGTTTTTCACAAAGATCCTAAGTTGAACTTAACTCTTAAGTTGGACTGAAAAATTATGGAAAGCCATTAGTTTCTTTTTTAAATTGTTGTAAAAATTCTTTTGGAAGTCATACATTTTGTATTTAAATCGTTGATAATTTTAATCATCAAGGAGATCTCTTGTCTTATTAAGGCGCCCTTTTGGTAAGTTTGACCGAGTGTTTTCTAAATTTATTTAGACTGGATGCATATACATCAATCAACTCAAAATCATTTCCCAACTCACTTCAAAATTCAATATAAACATCACAGATCTTGGTTATTTTGAAGTCCTGCTTTGTCGTAGAATGACTGAAACAAACACTAAAACTGAACTTCGTACTTGATCTCTCAATATGTATTTATTTTTTAGCAATTAGACATTTACCATTACCATTTTACAAATGGAGATTTATATTCAAATTAAAATTGATATAATTTAAGTGGTAATCTCTTTATATTGCAACGCACACTTTCATTGACCATTTCATTTTGTTATGCTCTTAACGCTTTTTGAAGTACATAAAGATAAACACAAGAAGAAGTGGCCAATATAGTGCTAGCATTTTAGAACATAATTTCAAGAAAATAGCATCAACAATATTTGTGACAAAGAACCAAGTTCTCTTGAATATAAAATATATATATAAACTTTAAACAAAGTAACAAAATATGGAACAATTCAATAATATACAGATTAAATGCTTTGATATAAAATATAATATCACGCTTCATTCATACAGAAATGCTGCAATATGAACAATTAACTAAATATAATATATTGGTGTACAAGTGCAAAAATGAAGGCAGCATTATAAAAATGAAGCACCAATAATACTTTTGAAGGCAATACAGGATTAAAAAAGAAAGAATTACATGTTTGAAATTGAACATTAAAACACATTCAAGTTTGTTTTCCAAACTAACAAAAATCATACTCCAACAATAAACACAAATAATGTCACTTGATGTAATGAATCGTTTTAAACTCAAGAAGCAAATTTTATGGGTTAAATAAAGCAAACGCACATAACTTACCAACTCCATTAATTTGCTATAGCTAGAAGTACTTCTAGACAAATAATTAAGAAATTGATATTCTGAGTGAGCCAATGTTCTTTTTGTGCACAATTGTAATAGTTTTACTTTATTTGAAACTAAAATATAAAAAAAATATAAAAAATATTTTTTTAAATTTTTATAATTGGATCAGAATGAAATGAATGCTCCCTGGGGAGTTACAATTGCACACTATTATGTACTGGATTGAGTGGTACCCATGCATGCAGTGACCAGGGGTTATACATGTTACTACAGTCCTGTTTCCAATCGTCAATGTGAAAGTGATCATTTGTCTCTATCTTACTCGTAGAGCATTCTTGAATAGTGCCCTCTTGTGTTACATGACGTACAGTTTACATTTTGTTCTCACTATTTGTTTGCCAGCTGGGGGTAAAGAAAAACAGATGTTGCTGAGGGAATTGTTCATTATGCCCATGGTTGTAACATACATCATATACAATGCTGTATCATATATGAAATGTGAATACACTTCATCCCTTTATCTCCCTGCAAACAAAATAGTACACATGGGCCATTCTTGGTCACGTGTGTGACCCAAAACATGACAAATTTTGAAATGGGATGCTTATATTTCAGTAAGTGTGAGACTATAATGATTTTTACTTCATATGTGACTTGAATATGTTGTAGTCTTTCAAACTTAACACAAAAGATTTTATAAGGATTACGTAACTCAATGTCAGAGGTCAAATGGCATGGGTCACGTGTGTGACTTCGCACGGAGCGCTTTTTTCATAACTAAATTTCATTTGGAAAATTCTTTAAAATATGAAAAGCTATAATGTTCATCTTATTACCAGAGAAGTACTATACATTTGTAAGTACAACAATAGCAATGAATGAGAATTATATCAAACCGTTGTTTTTTATAGTACTTAATTATGTGGCAACGTCTGGTCACGTGTGTGACATTTTGGGGTGGTCACGTGTGTGACATGTACAATATGAGTGGAAAAATGGTAATTTTATAATATCGGGTTTAGAAAAGAATGAAAGGTTGAATTTTTACAAAGTTGGTATCAACCTGTACAGAAAAGTGAGAAGAATGAGCTTGCTAATTTCCTTTTGATATCTTGATTATTTTCTGAATTAAGATTATTAGAAAAATATTGAAATATGTAAATTTATGCAAATGAGTAAAAAAGTTTCATTTTAAACTTCAAATCATGTATTTCATGAAACTTTACACATGGATCATTCCAAAAATGGAACAAAACTACAGAAAAATAAAACTTCAATTTTTCCGAAAAAGTTTCACTTTTCAAAGAATGGCCCACATACTAAAATATCAATTGGATTTGCCTTATTTTTTCTAAGGGATTATATGTTCATGGCTATATTTTGATATATAAATTGGATGTTTATTTAGAGTACATTACATGATTCACTGTTCACATTTGTTGTGTGAAAAGAAAAATAGGGGAACAAATTGTTCATATGCCCATGGTTTCTCATACGTACATGTACATCATATAAAATGTTTTAAATTTAATATAGTTCATAGTAAAGTGGATACATTTGTCCTTTCATCTCCCTGGGAGAAAATGGTACAAATACAATAATAAATATCCATTGGATAATCTCTATCATTTTGTAAGGGATTACATATTCATGGGAGTATTTTTTTACATCAACTGCATGATTAAATACAGTGCATAATTCACATTTGACACAAGGTTGACAGATTTAAAATGACAGTGGCAACATTTATCAGAATACATTACTCTTACGTAGACAACATTATTTTTTCCCTTGAAATACAAATGACGAAATTGGCCACATGGCTACTAGAAATAATTGCAAAATACATTTTCATTAATGTGTTCATTGACACAGTATTCACAAGTAAAGAATATAAAATCCATAAATTATAAACAAATTCAATCATATTTATTGATTGAAAAATAAAATCTTTGTGACGATGTGAAAATCTCAAGAGAATTATTAACAGCTGCTTCACAAATATAACACATCAAAATACTTACAACAAAGGCATAATGTTGTCATAAGTAAGTAAATTTTAATGATTTTGCTTTTGCCAGAAATGTATACACTTTACAGGAGCACAGTGAACTTAATATTCAATCATTAAATCATGTTTTTGTATAAACAGAAGTGTTGTGCTAATTATGGCCTAACAAACAAATATTGCCTTTCTTGGATATTGCTATCTAGATGTACATGTGGAAAGAAACCCATGGAATGCCTTTGGGATATTTTGGCCATACTATACAAAATAATATGTCACACAATCACATAAATAAATAAATAAATTTGTCAATATCTTTAACAGAGTGCTTGAGGCTGGATTCTGAAAGAAATGAGCAAGCGGTATTCTGTTTTCCATATACATGTATGTCAAGACAAATGATAGCAATAAATCCAGCAAAGATAAGAAGAAGACAAGTAATTTTGTTCTATATCTCACTTAGTACTGAGCCATTGAACATTATTATGTTGAGTTGTAACGTATTAATGAATGTGCCAAGGTGGAGAAGACCTCTAACTCCACCACTGCCCCCTACCGCAACGCCTCGATAAAGGATATCCTCCCTTTGCCCCCTGCAAATATCAATGTTAAGTTAAGATCTCATCCCTTCTCCAAAAGTACCGACTTCACACGTTGCAGCCTGGTCTAGCTTAAAGGTAACGTTGAGTATTGGTAATTTCCAAAGTGCCCCCCCCCCCCAAATTAATTGTAACGGATTTGGTTGATTTCAAATCCATATGAAAGATCATTAAAAAAAACATGGGAAATAATAATAATTCCCATTCAAATGCTCTAATTGTTGTGAAATTTGCTTTCAAAATATTTATAAAAGTGATTGACGTCCGGCCATCACTTTTTAGAGAACGCTAGCGCGAGGCGCAAGCGTTCTAGGTCCTCTTGATACAGGACTGAAAATTCATATTTGTAAGCACGCTAATTGTGCTTAAAACTGTACATTTGATACGGTACTTACCACCAATTCACTCTCCATTATGTGATCCAACTATCGGGTGGATTAAAATTATGATTTTTCCCTCCATTCCGCAAAAAATCAGTGATATATGCGCCTCCTCGACTTCTCTCCATGTGTTAGCGCGACTCCGCGCTTGTGATACACATGAATATGCGTGGTAACTATTACCGCGCATTACAGTCCCGTATTAGGAGGACCTAGAACGCTAGCGCTTCTCTCTAGAGTTAATTTGACACTTGAGTTGTAACGGCTCTTTTTGAATGATAACAGGGGTTTTACTTTGTCGTTTGTAATTGTGTATACTTTTCGAGCATGGTGAAGTTATAACTATTAGTTTGTACCGTAATCGTGCAGGTTTTGGTTACTAAAGTTAAGTTTGACCAATACTCAACGTTACCTTTAACTGGATATTTCCTCAACCCCTGCATCCCTCCCACAAAGACCCCGCCCCTAAGAACATCCTTCTACGCCCCCCCCCCCCAGATACATGTAGATGTCATAGATGTCACACAACCTTATTCATTCCCCTTCCTCCCCCCATTCAAAGGTGGCTACCTTATCCAGTTTAACTGGATATCCCCTCAACACTGCCCCCCCTGCGACCACACTACAAACCCCTAAGGATTTCCTTATTGATGAACCCCTTATTGATGATCCATGGTGACCTTATTTTTTCACCATTTTTTAGAAGGATTCTTAATCCTTCCGTTCGAAGGTGGCTACCAGATCCAGCTTGACTGGATATCCCCTCAACCACTGACCCCCTCCAACAATGTCGCCACCCCTGATAACAGTCTTCCACTGTCCCCCTGGGAAATTTATGTCCTGTCATATTGCCCCCTCTTTCTCCTCACTGAAGGACCGTTACTCCACTCGTTCAAAGGTGGCTACCTGATCTAGCTTGACTGGATATCCCCTCAACCACTGCTCTCCTCCCACAATGTCCCCAACCCTAAGAATATCCCTTAACACCCCCCCCCCCCCCCTCAGATAAATGTCACACAGCCTTATTCATTCCCCTTCATCAAGGACCCTTTTTTCAAAGGTTGCAACCTGATTAAGCATGACTGGATACCCACTCAACCACTGCCCCCCTCCCACAATGCCCCCACCCCTAAGGACATCCATCCACAGCCCAACGGGGAGATAGATGTCATTTGACCGCAAACTTTATCTATCATCTCACTAAAGGACCCTTAGTCCACCCGTTCAAAGGTTGCAACCTGATCCAGCATGACTGGATATCCCCTCAACCACTGACCCCCTCCCACAATGTCCCCACCCCTAAGGACATCCTTCCACTGCCCCTCGGGGAGATAGATGTCACGTGACCTTGCACCCTGCTCCACGACCGGTGCTACCAAGAGGTCGTTTCCGATCAGGAACTCGGAGTCGATGGTGAGAGCGGTCTCGTCGTGTGGGGCTATCCACCAGAGGGGCCTGATGATTGGATAACCTGGATGAACAAAAAATAAAGAGAAAAGAAGAGAACTTTGTTAAAGTCATACCTGTAAAGTGTCCAAATCCACGAAAATTACTTGGAGCTTCCTCGTTTCTCTTCTACCGTGTTGTTTAGCTTATGGTAAGAGAAGAATAAAATAGGGTTTGATTTTTTTCAAATGTCCCTTTAGTATGAAGATAATTATCATTGAAAATCATTATTTCTAAAGCGTTAATCAACGCAATTGAAAAAAAGTACAATTGTCTTAGCTGAGAACGTCCGCATGCAGCACCCGTGAGAACATCCGCATGCAGCACCCGTGAGAACATTCCGGAGATTGAACTTTGAGCCGAGCGAGTTCAAATTCCATGAATTATGTACTACGTGTGTAAAAATACACGGGTGCGAATATCTCAAACGGATCATTCATTACTGCGACAAAAGTATGGCAGACCATCAGTATTCGATGATAAAATATGAACTCAATATACGTTTTTTTCACTAGGTAAACAGTGTTCGTTTTCTTTCAAACTTTCACAAATCTTTCAATTGTATTTTACAATGATATTGATATAGGATTGAAGTCTCAAATGTCATTTTGTGCAATATCTGACACTTTACAGGTATCACTTTAATACAAAAGTAGAAAAGTTACTAAATGATTTTTTTAATACAAATCTTAATGCAATTAATAATTGAGGGCTATGGTAATCAGAGAAAGTGTTTGTGAAAAGAACAAATGGTACGGTGAATATGTCGCGTGGTTAAAGTCTCCTCTGATTATGTCCTCATTTAGAATCAACAAAGTTCAAATAAACAGGAAACTGACCAGAATTATATCAATTTAATGTAAATGTGCTTCATCCAGGAATTGAACCCGAGACCTCCAGATTGATAAACAGGTGCTCCAACCATTGAGCCACAAAGTTCTTGTATAGCAGTACTTCGACTTATGACACACTTTTCGATGCTCATGCTCGTGGAACTTGTTTTGGTTGCATTTTGCTCGTTGAATTAATAATGAACCAATTCATTGTTTTAATTTGCTTGCTACAGATGCTCAGCAGATACAAAGAACAAATTTAACCAATTGCATTAATTAGCAGAATGCTCTTAAAGACAAATTCATCATGCTCTGCTTCGTAAAACAACTTAACAAATTCACTAAATGTAATATACTGAAAGCTAAAATCATCACGCCTGGTTCATCACTTTTCTCAGTAAATTGTTTACTATTGCCTAGCAACAATGCAACAATGGAGACATCAAACTAATAGCTAGAATAACAATTAATTAATAGATTTCAGAGTTCAGAGGACCTGTCAGCATCTTCCATTAATCTAAATCAGTAAATATATAAGGTTTAGATAGATCTGTTTAACCAGCTGTTTCCTCTTTGGAGACTCTTCAGTTACTGGCTACATGTATACAAGCCTCCACACTAACTTTTGTCTGTACTGGCCCATTCGGGCAAGTAAAATCATACATGTGGACATTTTACTTGCCCCATTATAAAATCAACTTGCCCTCTTACTCCTAGATGAGATTAACACATGTGTTCTCTTGTAGTTGAACAATTATTTAGTCGACCGATCGGGCAAGCAAACTAAACAATTTATGAAATTTTACTTGCCCGACACCAATTTTTACTTGCCCTGGGCAAGCGGGCAAGTGCTAGTGTCGAGCCCTAATGTATATGTTCAGGGTATACATGTACAATATCATAAAGACAAAGGGAGTATTTATATTAAGAATTTATATGACCAATACATTCAACGGTGTATTCATAAATTATATAATACATGATTGGATTGAAAACCTTTTTTTAAAGAGTCAATATAAACTGGTGTAATTCAAATATACAGGGTGGCCCCCCAAAAAACGGAACGGGGCACTTCCCAAAATAAAGTAACAAAATGATTATGTCCATCGGATAGGGTATCTTTTCCAATGAAAAACGATACCAAGAACAGTAATTTTGGTCGTGTAGTTTTTGTTTTAGGGCGCTCTGAGTGAGACCATGTCAGATTCCCATTTTTGTCAATTTTTACCAAGTCAGTGCCTGATAAATCGCACTTACTGCCCGTCTTATCATCAAACAACCATGCCTATTCTCTCGGCACACAGCTGAATGCACACTAACAATAGCGCGCGTATTGCTCGTTGTTCAATGCTGAGGGGCAGTAAGTGCGATTTATCAGGCACTGACTTGGTAAAAATTTACAAAGGATGCAGACATACAAAGTCTTTCATCTTTCAGACAGTAGTAGCAATAATTAAACAAAAATCCCTTCATACATGTTCTCAGCACTGTACAGAGGCATGCAACGTGATTTGAATCCACTCCTGAACGATCCTCATTTTTGTATTACATGTATAATGCTGATTTCCTTATCACATTTCATCTTTCATGGCCTATCGGTATCCCCATGGTACCCCTAGTTCCAAAAACAAGATGCAGACAAACAAAATAAGGGATGTTTATCTCTCTGTCAGTAACAGCATAACAACAAAAAACTGCAGATACCAACTGTGTGAACGTTCCCAAATGTACAGAGGCATGCAACGTGACTTGAATCCATATCGATCCCCCATTCAATACATGCTTTGAGGCTTATTTGATTTCATCTTTTTGAAAGCTAAAGAGTCGATGCCTGCTTTCCCCCATTTTACCCACTAGCTCCAAAAACAAGATCTACGCAGACTTTCTGGCAGTTACTACAATTAAAAAAAAAATTCCTGCCAACACCAATTGTTTGAATGCTCCCAAATGTACAGAGGCATGCGATTTGAATCCATATATTCACAAACGTTCCCCTTTTTTGTGATTTGTTCTTATTTTCTTATCTGCTTTCATCTTTTAAAAGCTAAGGCCCCCCAAACAAAATTGTTGGATTGGAGTAACGGGCAACCAAACATTAGGGTAGGTAGGTAGGTTTTGTTTTTTTTTCTTCTTTTTTTCAGGATTCGCACAAATACACACAAACACACATATAACACACAAATAACACATATTGCAACATTTTTTGAAAAAAATTAAAAATTAAATTAAAAATCTGAAAAAACCTTTAGGGTCGGGTGGTATTTTTAGGATCGGGCGGGTTACGCCAATCCAACCATTTATTTTTCATGGCCTAAAGGGATGCCTGCTTTCCCCATTTTACCCCTAGATTTGTAGCTTCAAAAAAAATTCCTGCTGAATTCAACTGTGTGAATGCTTAGCACTGTACAGAGAGGCATACAACACGACTCGAATCCACATATAAATTCATGAACGGTCCCCATTTGTTACGGTTCATGCTGATGGCCGTATCTGATTTCATATTTCAGAAAGCTGAAGAGGACTCTTGATTTTGATTTATTCCAGCTTTACCAATCCCGACACAGCAAGGTGTCAATTTACATGTGATGTACAATCCTCATATCTCACGAATCTCAGTCTTTTCTGAACTTGTGTTGCTTAAATCTTTCCCTCTAGAATTGAGCATCGGGGTAGAGAATAAAGGGGGGGACAACTGTATGTTCATTCGCATTATGGACAAAATAAATTGAATTCTCTAGAATGTCTACTTGATAGGTTATAAAGGAGTGGGGGAAATGAACATGAAGACTCACTACTTCGGGTGTGTGTAAATTACAAAAATTTGCTAGCTTGACAGTTCTTTCACTTGATCATTAAATCTCAATTCTGGTAATCTAAATTTAACAGAAAAATGGGGGGGGGGGGTAGATTTGAAGGAATTTCCCTATCATGGGAGGGGGGAAATGGAATAGATTAAGCATGAAAGTAATGTTTAAATACAGATCCACCTTTAAGATTCTAAGGATTTAGTTCTGGTAAAACTGGTTCTCTTTTTATGAAATAGGACTTGGTTAACCCAATGAAGATTTGATATATGATTTTGTAAATAATACACATTTCAAACACTAACCTGAGTATTTTTGGGACCAGCTATAAATTATATTAACAAAACACATATCCTACCTTTGGCTACTGCTTCCTGGGCATACTTCAGCAGCAGAGGTGTGACTTCTTCCTCGTGGATGCGAATCATCTCCTTGGCAACCGTCACTGTGGAGATGCCTTCTGGGTCGTCCCCATCGTCATACTGCCAAGGAGCGATCGAGAACTGCATGGCTGGGAGATAAGCAGTCAACTGCATCCACCGGATGAAAAGCTCTCGATCGGGGAGCCACTCAAGGTTCTCGAACCCAGCGTCTCCTCCGTAGGCGTTGCCACCGATCATATCCGGCAGGATGAAAGGGTACCCCAGAAGCCCCTGGGTCAGGGCCGAGGGAATCATCGTCTGGAGGCCATTGTCGTAGTGCCACACGGAGTCTTTGTCGAACATTCGGACAAAGATCGGGAGGGCCTGCGTCGCGTGTCCACAACGGACCTCAATCATGCTGCCCATCCTGGCGACGAGCTCTGCGTACACAGTGCAGTAGTCGTTGGGATTCCAGAACTGTTGGGACGTCGCATTGAAGGTGATGGGAATGAAAGTGGCCTCACCCGCATCGAACTTGAAGGAGTCCAAGCCGTACTCTGTCCGCATGGACTCAAGGTTGCTTATGTACCACTGGCGCGAGGTGTTGTCCGTTACATCCAAGATACCTCCATCACCCCGCCACCACTTCACAAGAGCGGGCACAGAGTTACTCACATCTTTCAAAAAGTACCTCCCATCAATACCTTTCTTGAAATTTGGCGATTCCACATTTACAAAAGGGTGGAACCATGAGGTGACTCTAAATCCTTTTGCTTTCAGTTCACGTGTCATGCCTGCAGCATCTGGAAACTTTGTGCTGTTGAAATCGAAAGCTCCATAGGAGGTGGTGTAAATGTCATCTATTTCTATCTGGCTGTTGGAGAGGTTGAACTGCAAGATATCATCAGCATACCGCATCACCTGTGTCTCGTTAACTGTAGCCTTGAAGCGAGCCCAGGTTGACCAGATGGGTGACTTGATCATCCTCTCATCAGGTACACCAGATGGCTTGGAGAACCACTTGGGGTGAGCATGCTGGTGCACCGTCTTGATATTGTCACTGACACAGACAGTGTATCTCATGCTAGGGTACTTCAGACTGGGATTCTGGTAGGGCGAATTGAGGTACTCTGACTTGAAGCACAGCTCTCGGGAGGAGTCCTCGTTGAAGCCTACATGGAGGGGCACATCCTCGTCAACGTGAACTGCCACACCTCTGGAAGACAACCAATAGTTCTCAAGGACAGAACCCCAGACATCCTGTTTCCCCGGTTTGAACAGGACGTCCTGTGCCGTGTATGGCTGCATGGGTATGGAGATCCCGTCCACGGGCCACAACTGGCGGTAAAGGCTCGCCCCACCGTACCAGTGCGTGTCTGACAATGATAGACAGTCAAGTGGGGAGTAGTCCATTAGGAGTGACGTCCACTCTATCACAACGCACTGCAGGTTGTCCTCCCGAGGCTTCAGCCTGATTTCCATTCTGGCATACTCCTTGTCCACATTGCTCGGGGTCTCCTGGTCCATGTACTTGATGCATATGGTGTTGGTCTGCTGGAACTGGGCCGTGCAGTCCAGAGGATAGATAGGGTATGGGAGAGAGATACCCAGCCGAGCCTTCAGCACCACCTGGACCAGACATGGGGAAATAGATGAGGAAAAGTTTGTAATTTTACATTCATTAATCATTCATTAATTAGTTTGATTCATGAAACCATTGCAGACATGGCCGACCTGTGATCTAAAAGTATTTCGAGGAATGTGGATTACATTTCTCATAAAATCTTGATTGTGATAATGTTGGATTTACTTGCACTAACATACTTTGCACCAATAAATCCTATTAGAATGACCAAGACAGTAACTTGCATTCACAGCCTAAAATTATCATGATCCCATGTTTGAAAAGGCTAAATCACTGGGTTATTTTCTACTTTTGTGTCTTATAGATCTTCATACTTTAGGCATTTGGTGAGGGAAGGGTAATTTCCTAACCTGTTTACTCGCGTTGGTGATGTACAGATGGTGGTTCTCCGGGTAGAATCTAACAGTTACTGAGTGGTCTACGGCCATGTTTGGTCATGTAGTACACTGTACCAGCCAGCGCGACAAAGATGACAACAACTGATTGGACACATCTGCAACATTTGGGGATTCATTTTTAGGGGGTAATTTTCTAACCTGTTTACTTGCATTAGTGATGTGATGGGTGGTTCTCAGGATGGAAGCTTACAGGTCCCATGTGGTGTACGGCCATGCGGCCATGTTGGGTCTCATTGCATCATACAAGGAGTTCAAAGATGACAACAATTGATTGGACACATCTGCAACATTTAGGGATTCATTTTAGGCATATGGGGGTAATTTTTTCTTACCTGTTTACTTGCATTAGTGATGTACAGATGGTGGTTCTCAGGGTGGAAGCTAACAGGCCCCATGTGGTGGACGGCCATGCGGCCATGCTGGGTCACGTAGTACCAGGCCAGCAGGGCAACGATGAGGATGACCACGGAGAGAGCCATGAGGCCTTGGCGCGCCTTCTTGCTCACCTCGCACATCGGGAGTGGCTTTCACTCGGACGAGGAGAGAAAGACTGTGGTGTTGGTGGGACTACATAGCCTGCATGGTCGAGGAAAAAGAGAAAATAGGAAAAATGCATCAAAACATGAAAGAGAAGATCTGATTTAAGATACGAAACACAGGTCTTCTGGCTCACCTCGCACATCGGAAATGGCTTTCACTCAGACGAGGAGAGAAAGGCTGTGTTGGTGGGACTACATACATGTAGTCTGATAAAAAGATGGGATAGAGAAAAGAAAATATGGAAAATGGATCAATGCATGAGAGAGTAGCATTTTGTTTTTATGAGGGTACACCTTGTGATCACAGCTTGCATTGCTGGCCAATACAGCCTGGCTAGACGAGGGAAGAAAGACTGTGGAACTACATAGCCTGGTAAATAGATACTATAGTCCGGGAGCCAGGACCAGCAAAAACAATTTTCGTGCAACACCCACCACAGATTTGGTTTGTCACTTTGGGGTGTTTTGGGGGTGTCTCTGGAACAATTCTAGCCCTGATGTACAGTTGATTTCTGGTAGCAACACTATTATTTCTATCAATTAAGTATCAGGGGTGTGAGAGCAAGATTGAAAAAAAATCAGAAAAAATCTTAAATGAAAAGTGTGCGCAAAGCGCACACTACGATCGCGAAGTCCCTTAGGCCGGGGTCCAGCTCTGGGGTTCTAGATGCTCTCTGGTGCAATCTAGGCTTATTTTGGAAACCATTTCTTTCAATTTAAAATGGTTGGTTTTGGGATAATTTTTTTAATTTTTTTACAGAATTGTTTCATACCTTGATACCTGAGGCTTGAAACTTGACATCTAGGACCCAGTGTGCTTTTCAATATAATCTGCTGCCTGGAACCTGGTATTTGCTAGTGACAGGTCGAAATAACACCAGACAACTATCACAGTTTGTATTGAAGTCAAGTGAAATCAAATCGGATCGGATCGGGAAAATAATTATTTATTTATTTATTTATTTATTTTTTAAAGCGGAAAATGAAGATTGCTGTTTGAGGAAAAAAGTCGGAATTCCGTGTAAAATCGGAGATCTCACAGCCCTGAAGT
Source organism: Echinarachnius parma (assembly GCA_037951105.1). Lineage (NCBI taxonomy): Eukaryota > Metazoa > Echinodermata > Echinoidea > Clypeasteroida > Echinarachniidae > Echinarachnius > Echinarachnius parma. Next base: position 32,392 of record JBAMJV010001201.1, on the reverse strand, counting down.
ATGCAAATTTATGCAAAAAAAAAATCCCCTTTCTGTCTGTAAATCACTAAATATGGCTCAGAATATGCTGATTTTGTGCATAAATATTTTCTATGGCTTAATTAACAGGTTTTCAACTGCAAAAAATTGCGACAGCTAAATTTTCCTTATGTATTTCTTTGTTTTTGGAATTTCTTATGTATTGTTTTTTATTGTTTTTTTCGATGGAATAAATCATTGACCATTATCCAACAATTCTTATCCCAAAATGTGGTTAGAATGACAAATAATAAAGGTTTTGTGTATTTTAGGAAAAAAGCCATTTCCATAGGATTTGTACACAAATCACAAAATTGATACATTTTCGGGTCGACATTCACTTAAAAAGGTCATGTGGCATCGGAACCGTATACCCGGTTGTCGCAAATTTTGTCTCAAAAGTTGCCCAAGACTTCAATAAACAAAACTCATGTAGTCGTGCAGAAAATACTTGCGCGCGTTGCGGAATTATCACGCGAAACATCTAGGAGGGTGGGGTGGATTCCACCCCACTGGTGATCATGTACTGCAGAGTACTGCTCACCCCACCTACTTGATGTTTTGCGTGAGAATTCCACAATGCGCGCAGGTAACGCCGCGCGACTACACTTGTTGTTTTTATTGAAGTATTGCACAACTTTTGAGACCAAATTCGCGACAACCGGGTATACCGTTCCGAAGAAACATGACCTTTTGTAATTGAATGTCGGCCCAAAAATTGCTCAATTTTGTGATTTGTGTACAAATCCTATGAAAATGGCTTTTTTCCTAGAATACACAAAACCTTTATTATTTTTCATTCTAACCAGCTGCAATTATTATATTTTGGGATGAAAATTGTTGGATAATGGTCAATGATTTATTCCATTGAAAAAAACAATAAAAAACAAAAGTCGGAAAAAACAAAGAAATACATAAGAAATTCCAAAAACAAAGAAATACATAAGGAAAATTTGGCTGTCGCAATTTTTAATGTTGCAAACCTGTTAATTGAGTCATATTCATGCACAAAATTAGTATATTCTGAGCCATATTTAGTGATTTACAGACAAAAAGGGGATTTTTTTTTGCATAAATTTGCATACTTAATTGATAGAAATAATAGTGTTGCTACCAGAAATCAACTGTACATCAGGGCTAGAATTGTTCCAGAGACACGCCCCAGACACCCTGAAGTGACAAACCAAATCTGTGGTGGGTGTTGCACGAACTCCTTACCTAGGCCTCTTCTGAAAATTGGCTCCCGGACTACTAGGAGTATATTTGTTAAATGCATGACAACTTGAGAAGTTGAGAACAGTAGCTCATATTTAAGATAAAAGGATAAACTGGGTAAGATTGTGATGTTGGACAACACACTGACACAAACACAGGCTGGCAAAGAAAAAGATGGATAATCCTGTATTTTATGAACCTTTTTTTGAAATCACACTGGGATCAGCTTCCACAAAGATGAGACCAGAACTGTGTCAAAAGGACTATCATAACATGTACAAAAAAAAAAAAGGAGATGTCTGGAAGTTCCTTCTCAAGTAATTGGAACTTGATATTATGAGAAAGAACATTGTGAGATAATGCTGGCAAAGAAACGAGAGCATAAAGCATGAACTATCATGAGGATGACAGACAGATGAGTAATGTTCATTTAAAGGGATATATAGTATAGTTTTGGTCAAACAGAATGTATAACTCTACCATGCCCGAAAGGTAGACACTAGACAAACTTACAAATGGCTAAGTAAGAAAGCTGTTATCATTCAAAAAGCAGCCGTTAAAACACAAGAGGGCACTCTCTAAAAACATTGGTTTCTTACCATATCATATACAAAATGGTGAATGTGATGTGTTGAATTAATGATACAATAGAGAGATCACATCAACAACCATTTAAAAACATCTTTCGTATATTTTCGAAAACAAATGTAGGCATTATATAATTTTTTTTTTTTAATTATCAAATAAATGTGGGCCCCTTATTTATTCCAATCAGATATATTTATTGATATTTTAGCTGTTTCTGGACCAAGTTTTATCAAATAAACAATGTTTTATCTTTAAAATCATGTATCTGGGATACATCTTGGCCATTTAAACCTGTTCCAGGGAACACCTTCATATAAATAGACCACTTCTCTACAATCTTCGACTCCCAGGGAAGCAATTTGCTTGTAAATTAACCTGTCTGCTAACAAATATCCCATACAACACTAACACAAAAAAAACATTCCCTTTTTTCCATGCCTTTCAATGCTTCATGGCTGTAATTTAGAAAGGTTTGAAATGTACATGCATTGTACTTCATTTCATAATACTCACTGTGAATCTGGACCTGATGCATGATGGTAAAAAGCTGATCAACCCAAGTACTTAAAAACGTATTAGAAGTATAAATGATAAAGAGGAAGCTAACATCTTCTTTAATAAATAAATTACAAAGTCACAAGAAGACTCATGGGTGTGATCTTCTTTACTACTGAAGAGTCAATATCCAAAGTCACGGCAAGCAAAGTTCATCAAATAAAATCTTAACATTTATATTTCAAAAAAGAAATATAAGAAACTATTGTGTGCCCACAGATCCAGCAAACAGACCTTCCACCTCACAAAAATATGCTGCAGTCGTGCAGTTATAAAACTAAAAGGCTACCAAGTTATCATAGCAAGCACACACTGCAAAGCCATCTAGATAATGTACAAAGGTGCTCATCAACTGCTTATATGTACTTTGCACTTCTGTTTAAATGTCACACTATTTAAATTTACTTAGTGCACTATCCAAGCGACGTACATCTCAACTTAGGAGACAAGTGCATTACATAAAGGTTTTGAAAACAGCATCCTCAAAGCCAGCTTACTATTTAGTTAAACCGAGGTAAATTATCTGATAAGAATGTTTATTATGCAATATGGTAATTAACATTCTGATTAAAGGCAATGGTGAGTGTTGGTCAAACTTAACTTTAGTAACCAAAACCTGCACGATTACGGTACAAACTAATAGTTATAACTTCACCATGCTCGAAAAGTATACACAATTACAAACGAAAAAGTAAAACCCCTGTTATCATTCAAAAAGAGCCGTTACAACTCGAAGTGTCAAATTAACTCTAGAGTTAGCCAGCGTGAAGCACTAGCGTTCTAGGTCCTATATAATACGGGACTGTAGTGCAGTGCGCGGTAATAGTACGTGTAGTATGTATCGCAACTCGCAAGCCCCATTCGTTCGCCTTTCGTTCAGAGTCGCGCTAACACACGGAGAGAAGTCCATGAGGCGCATATATCACTGATTGTGTGCGGAATGGAGGGGAAAATCATAATCTTAATCCACCCGATAGTTGGATCACATATCGGAGAGTGAATTGCTGGTAAGTACCGTATCATATGTATAGTTTTAAGCACAATTAGCGTGCACACAAATATTTGGTTTCAGTTCTTTATTATGAAGACCTAGAACGCTAGTGCCTCGCACTAGCGTTCTCTAAAAAGTGATACCCGGGCGTCAACCACTTTTATATGATATTTTGAAAGCCAATTCCACAACAATTAGAGCATTTGAATGGGAATTATTATTATTTCCCATGTTTTTTTCGATGATCTTTCATATGGAATTGAAATCAGCCAAATCCGTTACAATTTATGTCGGGGGGGCACTTTGGAAATTACCAACACTCACCATTGCCTTTAAGGGCTAATAGCATTGCATTAAAGGAAGGGGAAAAATGAATATTGATTTTTCGGGGGCTACTTTTCAAGCTTGCTTGCATGAAAATAACACTCTTTAATTTGTTTTGCATTGAACTCTATGCAAATTTTGGGGGGCTCTTTTGAGCCCCCGTGTGTTGTTTTCCCTGATTAAAGTGATCTAGTGACATTGTTCAAATCCTCAAAATCCAATTGAATTTATAGCGGTTCCCTTCATACCTTGTTTTATTCGTAATAACAATAGAAGCATGGGACAGGTTTTGGTTTTTCAAATTTCCCTTTCGTTAAAAAGATACTTACGATTGAAGTGTTCAGATGTTAAACTATCCACTGGATAGTCGTAACCGTGTACTAAGTCAGTGCAATTACATTAGTTAGTGAATATCATAGCGCTTTATTTAGCCTGATCAACAGATACACAGTGTGTTAAAGGTAGTTCAGATTCGTCAAATGAGATGCGCGGCGCCATCTTGCATGCGCGTTGCGCACGGTGCGTAATGCACGTTAGCTCAGTGTCATGCGGTGCGCGCAAACTAACCCAGTTCAAAATGGCGACCCGCTATGTAGCATCCCCACGCTTGATGCCCTTTAATATCAATTAGATTATTTATGTTATGTTTGTATTTCTGTTATATACAGATACCTGGTGGGGCTTTATGTTAGCCAATGATTCCTAGTCTATCATGGTAGCAGAGCGAGAAGTTTCTCAAAGAAAGGGAACAGATCCACAGATAGAATGGCTGACAAAGACAAGCATAATGTGATGGCCCCGCCGGTGTGGAAGATAAACACAACTTCCTATGAGGACTGGCAGTTTGATGTGAACTTGTGGACTCAGTTTACCAAGGCAGAGAAGAAGAGACAGGGCTTCCTGTTGTACAGTGTCTTGCCTGCAGAGAAGGGAGTGAATGAAAAGGTTCGCCTGGCCATGCAAAATGGTGAAATCAAGATAGATGAAGATGATGCAGTAAGCCAGATCTTCTCAGTACTTGACAGATGGTTCAAGAAAGATGACCTCAGTGTTGTCTGTGATGCTTGGTGTTCATACAAAAATCTGCAGAAAAAGGATGATGAAAGCATGGAAGACTTCATGAACAGCTATGAAAGGAAAGTCAAGGAGCTAAAGAAAGAGCGGATAGACCTTCCAGACGTTGTACTGGCCATGCAGCTACTGGACTGTACAGGAATCGACAAGAAAGATAAGCAAATCGTCTTGACAGCAGTTGACTACTCAAAGAAAGATATGTATGAACAGATGAAGCAGGCAATGAGAAAGTTCTATGGTGAGCAAGCCATGTCGCAGAAGAGTCACTTCAAGGAAGAGGCATTTCATACAGAGACAGATGTGCCTTTCCAAACAGAATCTGAAGAAGCATACTATGCACGAAGCAGAGGTTATTCCAGTAGGGGATATCGCTTCCGAGGTGGCAGGAGGGGACAAGCCCCTAGAAATACTACAGGCAGTGGTAGGGGTTACAGAGGAACGAAAAGGAACGACTATGGGAGAGATCGTGGTGCCCCTGGAGGAGGTAGAAGTCCTGCGGACCACAGGAACCCCCGTGATGGCGAAGGACGGTACTTAAGATGCCATGTGTGCGAATCGACCATGCACTTCAGACAAGATTGTCCACATGACAATGGGAAAGAACAGGTACTGAAGGCTGATAAAGAAGAGGCATTCAAGGTACAAGACTACTCGAATGAAGACAAACAAGTTCTCATGACAGAGGCAGCTCATGCAGCCATACTGGACAGTGCCTGCACAAAGACTGTGACTGGAAGGGCATGGAAAGAAATGTATCTGGCATCCCTCACATATGCTGAAAAGAAAAGGGTGAAACTCACTCCAAGTAATACCAAGTTCAAATTTGGTGGAGAGAAGACAGTAACATCGGATGAACGCATGGAGTTTCCGTGTAAGATAGCCGGACAAGAGACAGTTGTTGTGACAGATGTGATTGACAGTGACATTCCATTGCTCCTCAGCAAACCAGACATGAAGCGGTTGGGTTTCAAGCTGAACATGGCAGATGATACTCTGGAAGTACATGGAAAGAAGCTGGAACTGGACACCACGACATCTGGTCACTATTACCTGCCTATGAATGCATGTGAGATGCCACTTGAAAGGGTGAATATTGTCATGGAACACAAATCACACGAAGAAAAGAAAAAGATGGTTCTGAAGCTTCATCGCCAGTTTGCTCACCCTGCAGCTAGAAATTTGAAGGCCATCATGAAGGACGCTCTCATGAAAGATGCCTTGGATGAAGATACTTCGTCTTTGATTGATGAAATCAGCAGCAGCTGTGAAGTCTGTTTGAGGTACAAGAAGACTCCGCCCCGTCCTGCAGTATCCATGCCCATGGCAAGGCAATTCAATGATGTGGTTGCAATGGACCTGACGAAGTTTGGAGATGTATACTTCCTGCACTTCATCGATCTGTTCACAAGGTTCTGCAAGAGTAAGGTGATCAGACGGAAAATGCCAAAGATGATCATAGACAATGTAGCGACAGAGTGGATTGGTGCTGGATTTGGAGCCCCCAAAAGATTCCTTGTCGACAATGGAGGGGAGTTTGACAATGAGGAATATAGAGAAATGGCAGAGCAATTCAATGTTGAAATATGTTCCACTGCTGCATACTCCCCATGGTCAAATGGCATCTGTGAAAGGAATCATCATGTTGTTGATGTGTGTGTACAGAAGATGCTGGAAGATGACCCTCACATGAGTGTAGATGTTGCTCTCGCCTGGGCTGTGAATGCCAAGAACAGTATGCAGAATCACAATGGATACAGTCCAATCCAGCTGGTCCTTGGAACCAACCCAAATCTCCCGTCTGTCATGACTAGTGTACCCCCTGCTCTTGAGAATGTGCAAGCAAGTGAAAGTGTGTCCAGACATCTGAATGCCCTCCATGCTGCGAGAAGGGCATATGCCCAAGCTGAAGCATCAGAACGAATTCGAAGGGCCCTACGTCACAACATTAGAGTCCCAGAAATTCACCTTCAGTCTGGTGAATCTGTGTTCTACAAACGAGACGACAGCAATAGATGGAGGGGACCAGGAAAAGTGATCGGGCAAGATGGAAAGATTGTCTTCATCAGACATGGGAGTAAGGTGGTGCGTGTGGCAACATGCAGGGTGATAAGGACAGCACATGATGGGCGACTCAAATCCAAAGAGCAATGAACAAAAAGAAACTCCTCAGCCAATGGATGGAGACGAAACAGACAGAATCACAGTTCCAGAGGAGAGGGATGAAACGGTCACTAATCAAGATGCAGACTTTGATGACCAAAATGATGATCATGGTATGGCTGATGAGGGGCATAATCCAGGTTCCATTCAGTGTGATGAATCTTCAAGAGATGAAAGGAAGAAGATAGAAATGCCACCAGTGAATGCAAGGATCCAGTACAGAATTTCTGAGACAGAAGGCTGGATACCAGCTCGAGTACTTAGCAAAGGTGGGAAAGCCTCAGGTAGAAACAAGTACTACATCAATGTGGTCAATGAGACAGACAACAAGAAAATTGGTGTATATCTTGATCAAGTTCAATTTGAACGGTTTCCAGAGCCAGACAAAAAGGTCAATGAAGAAAACGGTGACAAAGATGAGGGAGAAGAAGCTAATGTGGTCTTTATTCCAGTGACTCATCATGACATGCCTGAAGTTATTGAGGCCAAACAAACAGAGCTTCAAAATTGGAATGACTTTGACGTCTACCACGAAGCGTCGGACAATGGACAGCCAACATTATCTACGAGATGGGTGATATCTGAGAAAGCCATGCCTGATAGGCAAAAGCGTGTGAAGGCTAGATTGGTGGTGCGTGGCTTTGAGGAGCAGGACAAGGTGCCATCAGATTCCCCAACAGCCTCAAAATCTACCCTGAGAACTGCAATAGCCATTGCTGCTAGTGAAGGATGGATTTGTGAGAGCATAGACATCAAGGCTGCTTTCCTTCAGGGTAACAAGATCCAAAGAGACATCTTCCTGATACCGCCTGATGACGTCAGACAAGAAGGCATTCTGTGGAAATTGAACAAAGCAGCCTATGGACTGGACGATGCATCTCGCAACTGGTATTTCAGCGTACGAGATGAACTGGTGAACCTAGGATGCAGACAATCACAGCTGGATAAAGCATTATTCAGATGGTACAAAGATGGAGAGATGCAAGGTGTCTTTGTGATGCATGTTGATGACTTCCTGTTTGCTGGAACAGATGCCTTCATGAAACAAGTCATTGACCCACTGGCACTGAAGTACAAGGTTGGAAAAAGGCAGGTCAGCAATTTCCAATATGTTGGATTGGAAATCTCTCAGGATGATGCAGGAATCAGAATCAAGCAAAATGACTATGAGGATGAGCTGAAAGAAATTCCAATCAGTCAAAAACGGAAAACGGAAAAATCTTCCACGTTGACCAAGAAGGAAATGGAGAGCCTCAGAGCTACTGCTGGTCAACTGAACTGGATAGCTACCCAGACACGACCCGATCTCAGCTATGATGCACTTGAACTTAACATGTCCCGCAACCATCCCACGGTTGATCAACTACTCAAAGCAAACAAGGCTGTACGACATGCAAAAAACAGTACAGGAGGATTACTGTTCCCCAGTCTTGGACCATCTGAGAGATGGAAGATAGTAGTGTACTGCGATGCATCCTGGGGCAATCTTCCTGATGGTGTGTCAAGTGCTCAAGGCCACGTGATCTTCCTGTGTGGAGAAAATGGCAGAAGTTGCCCTCTCAGCTGGACATCAAACAAAATCAAGAGAAAAGTTTCGAGCACACTGGCTGCAGAAACCCTGGCGATGCAAGATGCCTTAGATGATGCTGTGTATCTGGGCAGCCTGATCACAGAGGTGTACAACAACAAACTCATGGAGAACAACATCCCTATCATCGTGTACACCGACAACAAATCTCTCCATCAGAGTCTACACTCTACCAAACAAGTCCATGAAAAGCGGCTGAGAATCAACATCGCCGAGATACAGAGGATGCTCACGGCTGGAGATCTACAAGCCATTGAGTGGCTTCCAAGCGCGCTGCAACTTGCCAACTGCCTGACCAAGAGAGGTGCGGACAGTGGAGAGCTTCTGGAGTGGATGCACAATGGTCAACTACCAAAGGACTACTTTCACTCTTGAATACCATACGAGAAACTGACTCAATACTTTGGATATTACAAGAGAAATTGACTCTTTTGAAACAAACTTTATACTTTAAATACTACAAGAGAAATTGACTCTATACATTAAATATTATGAGAGAAATTGACTCCATTACCTTAGCGATACAAACAGACTGAAAGAGGACTATTTACTTTCTGAATTTTAGTTTATTTAGAAAGGAACTGGATTATAAGCTCCATGAATCATAGTTTCCAACATGGACATTTAATGTCTTGTGATTATTGTAATTGTTAGAAGGGCAATTCCAAGCAAACATTGACATAAGCACCCATTTTTCAATTTCGTCGAATCATAACATATTTGGTATCAAATTAAAGCTTAAAGATCAAACTATTCAGAAATGCATTTTGTTCAAAAAAAAATTTGCCGTAAACTATTATTTCATAGGAATTAATTAGCATAAATTAATTTTCAATTATTTTCACAAAATATACTTGTAAATATTAAGCTTAAAAGAGCTGCAAAAATAGGTTTTCATAACATTTTCTTTCAGTGTTGGTAAGAACATTACTTCAATTTATCAGATAAATATCTATTTCAGCATTTTCGCTCTTTGTTCTGCTTCAGTGACTGTTTCATTTATAGTCATCTATATGTCACGCTGTTACCCTAAAAACAGGTATTTTTAATATTTCTGGAAAAATATGAATGGGAATGAAATTATTTTTTGTTTCTTCTTCATTCACCCATATAGCTATATTATGGATGCTAAATAGCAGCATTATCTTTTACCACTAATAAATCTAAGCAATATCAATTTGGTCACGCTGTTACTTTTTGGGTAACAGCGTGACGCAACCTACTTTTTTTGTGCAATATCTGAAGAATCGTTGGATGGATTCTGTTCAAACTTTGTACAAGACATGTATTCAGAGGTATGGATTATCTGATACATTTTGGGGCCATGAGGTCAAAGGTCAAAGGTCACAGCTAATTAATATGCAAAAAATATATTATTCTCAAGATATTTCAAGAATCCTTGAAGGATGACATGATAATTAATACTGGTATGCGTTCAGTGAAGTAGATGACCTGATTATAGAATTTGGTCATGGGGTCAAAGGTCAACAGGTCAAATTATTGTAGTTTATTTTTTATCTCACAAAAAAATGCCAGAATTAATGTTAGAAAGAGTACTGTAGATAAAAGAAAATTCTATGAAAATGTTTGGAGCACAGGTCAAAGGTCAGTCGGATAATTACCAATTCAAACACAAAAACTTACTGACATTGAAATCATGTTACATGTAACAAATCACTTGTAGATATGCACTGTGCCGACATAAAAATTAAACATTTGTATGCTAATTTGAGAAATAAGGTCAAAGGTCAGATGTCAAAGGTCTAATATTTCATTGTTGCAATTAAGTTTGTATTTTGGGTTTGATATTTGATGGTTCCTCAAACTAAATTCTGAAAAAGATAAGAATTTCAGTTTTGTCCAAAAACATTTTTGATCAATAGAGGGCGCTAGGCTGCAAATTTGTGTCATGCGAACCATCATTTCAGAGCATGTGGGTTATATTACCCATTCATCTAGTTCTGTATAGATTCTGGATGACTACATCAAAATTATATAATCTTATTCATCTCATCAATATCTCCCATATATATAACATGTACAATTCAGAGGTCACGCTGTTACCGTCACGCTGTTACCGTGCACAGATACGTTTATGATATCATATTTACTATGAACATTGGATTTTTTCTACATTTTTATTTGGATGTTCTTGCTTGATGTCTAGTACAAAGAATCAATGTGACAAAATTGCAAAATGTTCCTGTAGTTCACAGAGTTTGCTTAGTTTCTTACCATGTAAGAAACCCATGTCTTTTTGCCGTCACGCTGTTACCGCAGATATTGATATTCATAATTCATAATTTAGTTGGAATTTTGATTTTCTTTCCTATTGTAAATAATTGTTAGGATAGTGGGAACAGATGCATATCAAAATTTGGTTCTGGACATTTTTATTTTGTGAGTTATTTAGACTTTCATCGTGAGAAACACCCTCCTACCGTCACGCTGTTACCTTGGAATTGCCCAGAAGTTATATTTGTTTGTTTTGTTTATTTATATTTCCGAAACTTTTGTTGGACAGCTTTTTAGTAGTGTTCATAGAATCCGCTTGAGTTGTTGATGATATTTTTCTTGTTAAATTTGTTGTTAAGCATTTTCTTATGCTCCTGTTTTATAAGTTTCTGTTAACTTTTATTGCCATATATTTGTGCTCAGTAGGTTAATTAAGAAAGAAATACGGGGGAGTTTGTTAATATCAATTAGATTATTTATGTTATGTTTGTATTTCTGTTATATACAGATACCTGGTGGGGCTTTATGTTAGCCAATGAATCCTAGTCTATCACAGTGCACTCCATACAAGGTGCAACCCCTTCCCCTGTAATTCTCTGCCCCCCTGTGTAACTGCACCCTGGATACATAACCATGACGGGAGGGTCAGAAATGTGAACAATTTGTCAAAGGAACAAATGTCAAACTAGCAGGTGTCACATACAATTATCTAGATAATAGTTATCTAGATAACTCACCTACGTATGAGACAGACAGGTGACAGACATGCTACGTATTTACTAGATAATTAAATTATCTACATAATTGGCCCCTGTGAGACACCGACTATCTGGTATGCTCCTTGCATCCGGCTCAATTAAAGTTGTTGTAATGCACTCCCTATCAATCTGATATTTAAAATATGCTAACCCACCTTTATAGATCAATGGTGTACCTACGTGGGGATACACCCTCCCTTAGTGGTGGCTCATCTCCCCCTCCCTTCGTGGTGGCCCATCACTATACGCCTAGACTACTTTATTTACGATCAATCAAAAGATATGGTAGCCATTCAAAGAACAACATCTTGAATCCCCCTCTCCCCACCTAGGGCTAACACTGGCTTTGCCACCGTTTTGAATGTAAGTCAATACACTCTACAATCTATAGATACATGATACAAACATGTATCTACTTTATAATCAATCAGAAGATACGGTAGGCTATGCAGTGATGCCTGGTTTAATTAACCCGTTGCTTACGGGAACCGAGTGGGCTATGTATACAAAGTCTATGGGGATTTCAGAATCTCAAAGGGAACCGGTTAAGATAAGATTACAATATATAGGATCCTTGATCTAGGTAAGACGCCAATTGTCTTTATATTACTTTAAAGGACCTAAAGAATACAACATACTTTGGCACTTATTTCATAGTTGATGACTTGTAAAATAGGTCTGCCGAAAAAAAAATCCATGAAAATAAACACAGTATGATTTAAGACTAATTTTCTGATGCCAAATCTCATTTAGCAGCCAGTTTACGCCCCACCCACATTTAGGGTCCAGAATCGGCAGCGTGATTGACATGTCATTGACAATTCATTGGCTTACGTCATGACGCGTCATCTACAGAATTTAGTTCATTAGTCCGTACTTTAGATGACGTCACATTTTGGCGATTTAAAAGGGGCGTTCCCAGGACAATTAGATATTTACTAATTACCCCAAAATTGATCAATTTCATGAGAAATGACTGCCAAATTCTTTTTCTTCAGGAAAAATTACATATAGAGAGCCGAATTGTGAAAATTAGGCCATCTAGACGCTATAGGTCCTTTAAGTGCCATGGGTTAGGAGTAGATCGCTCTATCATCCCTACCTTATGTAGCTTCTTGTCTCAGAGATCACAAACTGTCTGCTACCATGGAACAACCTCCCAGGAGAATTCCATCACTTGTGGAGTGCCGCAGGGAACACGTTTGGGGCCGATATTATTTCTGGTATTAGCCAACGACGCTGCTCAGACGACTGAAATTGAATTTGCGGCTCCCGTCTGGACTTCTGGTATCACCAAAGCTCAGGCTGAAAACATTGAACGTATCCAGAAGCGAGCTTTGAGGATTATCGTTTACCCCAACTTACTACCATATAGTGAACTCCTAGAGTCTTTAAAACTTGAATCCCTTAGCAATAGGCGTCTCCAACTAGCAACCAAATTTGCCAAAGCGGTCCTTACCTCTCCTGACCATCGCCATCTCTTGCCGCAAAGTAGAGAAATAATCATAGGTCGCAATCTCCGGAACTCTGAACATATAACATTACCTCGTATACGGACCCAAAGACGCATGCTCTCTCCCATTCCTTACTTCATAAAACTCTTGAATTCAATGTGTTAGTATGGGCCCTTTAAGTTGCTCCTGTTGTATTATTGTGAACATTCACATCTCACTAATTGATAAATATTATATGTTGATTAAAGAAGGCCGTATTAATTTTGATTTCTTTTTTATTTCTTAATCCTTGATACCTCACATGTATAGATGTCTGCAATTTTATGTGATTAATTTATATATTAGCTCATTTCTGGTTAATGTTTCAGTTAACAGTAAAATTTCTTAATATTTCACTATTGCATGGTAAAATTACTTTCAATATTATATCTACGATTTGATTTTGAATTTATAATGCCCTCATTAGCAATATAATAATTTAATTTGCCAATCTGTAAAATGATTTTTATCATGTTTTGTTTTAAATACATGATTTGCTTCATTCATTAATGTATTTTGTTTTTAGTATTTTTACTTAAACTTAAGTCAGTTTATGTATTTGATTGCTTGGAAGTTTTAACTATATCACCTTTCAGATTTTAAAGATCACATTTTAAAATTATAATACTCATTATTTTAGTTGTTGGTATTGATTGTTTAACTTTAAAGAGATTCATACTTTCATAATTTTCTCCTTTAATTTGGTAGGACCTTGCATTATCTCACTCAGTACTTTGTTTTATTATGATGGTTTTTTATGATTATACAGTAATATATTGAATATCTCTAAATGAATGTTTTATTTGTTTAATTTTTTAGTACATTTTTGGCGAGGTGATAACTCATTATTTATTTTGTACAGTACATACTAAATGTGTTTACTTTGTTATATTTCCAAATGTTGTAAACTGACATGTTTAGTCTTCGGACTTTTTACTCAGTATTTTAATAAACCAAAATTGAATTGAAAAATTGATACTCCCAATTATAAAGAAAAAACTAATACCCTCAAACTATTCAAGCTCATGAAAAAACAACAAAAGATAAACAGTTTAGACAATTTGATGTACTGTTTTGAACATGGCAGCATCCAGTGGGCAGTACATTAAGTAAATAGAGAACAGTGGTCTAGATTTTAACAAGCATGAGTATTTTTATTATTAGTGATACCCAAGAGGAAATATAATAGAGAACCCTAGAAAGGACATTAGATTGTATGCTTTCATTAGTTCCATGAATCCAAAGAGCCAGCATCATATAGCTTTCCTTTAAAGGCCAATGCAGTTTATCCTACTTTATACATCGTAATATGCTTGTTCATTTCGCATAACATTACCCCGACTCAGATTTCTGCTTTGGAAGAAATATGTGCAAACATAATCGGGTACACATCCACGCGAACGCTGGAGGCCGCCATTGCATTCATCGCACTAAACCATTGTTTGAATACTTGTAGACGCTTTGATGAGTCTGCAAATCAGTTTGGACAGTCCGCACATGTCATAATTTGCGAAGCATGTCAGGTAGTTACACGAACATGGCCGCTCTCATCATCTTTTGCTGCCGTAAAAATTTGTAAAATTTGGATATGTTCACAGGATTTCATGGGATCCAGTAGGCCAAAATTGCCAAGTCATGTATCAAATTAAATGTCTGTTCATCCTCTAAATGATCATAGTAGCCGAAAGCCATACATTGTCCTTTAAAGGTGCATGGTTTAGATTTGTATCATTCGTAAATCGGATGTGGTGTGCCATCTTGCGAACGCCTTGCGCACCGTGCGAAATACACATTGGCTCAGTGTTATGTACAGGTAGTGCGCACAAACTAGCCTACATGTAGTCACAAATGGTGATCCGCAGCGGAGCATTTCGAACAGTGCCCTCTACATTCACACGCATGACAATCTTTAATTCATACACATAGCAACTTGCCAGTCCATGACAACAGGACAGATGCGTGATCTAATTAAAGGGATCTAGTAACTTTGTTGACATGTGCAAAAAGTGATGAATGGTTGATGCAATGTATATTATTGTTATCTCATATGTCCACAGGGTATTGTGTGAAAATATCAAGTCAAATGGACATTGCATGGCCAAGTAATGAGCGAAAATGCAAAGTGATATTCAATAACTCACTCTACTCACTTTGTACACAGAAGAAAAACTTGCCCGGAGTTTTTCTTATCTGAATACTTCGATCGTACATATCTTTGTAACGAAAGGCAAATTTGAAAAACCGAAACCTGTCCCATGATTTTATTGTTAATACGAATACAACAAGGTATGAGGGAACCACTAGAATGAAAAATTTATTTTGAGGATTTGGACAATGTTACTAAGTCCCTTTAAGATATTGAATTACGACCGAGTAAGTCGACTCCTTGCAGACAAGTATATAGCCAATTATCTTTTGATGACTAAAAGAGTCATGATGCTCTAGTAAAAACCAAAACGTATTAATTATATATATTCAATCTTCTCTAATGTGACATGCTGTAGACCTACAAAAAACATAAATTAGTAGTATTCAAGCTCAAGAGAAATATTAATAAAAAACAAATTATGTAGGCACTTTGACGAGTTTGATAGATTTTCAATCAACTAATTAAAAAAGGAATATTTTAGAAATGAAAACACACACATACACACGATGGAACTGCACTCTGAGAATTGCATTTAATCATGTAATCAGTCGTGTGCTTATACATGTATTAATAATTCATGGCAGCCTGGAATGACGAGTGACAACCAATGATTCGAGCATGAATAATTTGTGCCATCAACCAAAAAAAAGGAGGAAAAAAAGCCTTCAGGGAAAAGCCTGAAAGAAATGCTGAAAAACGAGGAAGACTCAAGTCGTAACAATTTCCGACTCCTCAAAAAGACAAACAGTTCACGGCTGATTACCCTGACTGATTGCTAGAACATCAAACAGTGACAAGTCTTTAAACTTAAAGATGTCTTTAAAAACATGTATTGTAAAAGGAGAGAGGAGGGGAGATCGACAAGTGACAAGTTATGGGGAAAAAATGAGAAAAGGACATTATAATGATAGGAAGGAAGAGGTAGCTGGAAAGAGGGAGGGGGAGATGACCTGTGACAGACTGCTATTATTTCAAACATTGACAAGGATACCTTTAACCAGAACGTCAATGACGTAGCGCTCATCTGCCATCTCGCAACATCAAATATCGCAAATTTCATGTGGTACACTTTTCAACTGGTCAAAAAATAAAAATTTGATGCCCTGGAAGGGACATAAAAATAAAAAAATTAAAAATTAGAGTGAAAAAAATATAAATTTGACGCCCCGGAAGGTACATGGGAAAAAAAAATAATAATAATAAATAAATTTAAAAAAAAAATAATAATAATAAATAAATTAAAAAAAAAAAAAAATAATAATTAATTAATTAATAAAAAAATTTAAAAAAAAAAAATTTAATTAATTAATTCATAAAAAAATAAAAAATAAAAAAACAATAAAAAAAATAAAAAAATAAAACAAAACAAAACAAAAAAAATAAAAATAAAAATAAAATAAAAAAAATAAAAAAATAAAAAATTGAAAAATTAAAAATTACCATAATTAATGAATGGAGAAAAATTTCAAAATTCTGTGTAGAAGTTTAGTGTACCAAAGTTAGCTCTACCAGATAAAGCAAACCAAATCAAAATCGGTCGAGAAATGAAGGAGAAGAAGCATTTTTTGTGATTTCGAATAAATTTGCATAAATTACCATAGATAATGAATTTCACGATTCTGTGTAGAAGTTTTAAATCCCCCTCCTAGCCCTATCTTATGAAACAATCAGAATCAAAATCGGTTGAAAAATAACGAAGAAGAAGCATTTTGAAAACTGTGGACGGACGGACGGACGGACGGACGGACGGACGGACGGAAGGAAGGACGGACGGACGCCGGACGCCACGGCATGGCATAAGCTCATCATGCCCTTCGGGCCGGATGAGCTAAAAATATGTTAATTATTATAAAAGGACAGAGGAGGAGAGGGAGAGTGAGATGACCTGTGACAGATTGCGAGAACATCACACATTGACAAGGATACCTTTAAAAGAATGTAAATTATTATAAAAGGAGAGAGGAGAAATTGACCGGAACAGTGTCAAGTTATGGGGGGAAAATGAGAAATGGAAAAGTGATAGGAAGGAAGAGGGTAGCTGGAAAGAGGGAGGGGGAGATGACCTGTGACAGATTGCTAGAACATCAACCATTGACAAGAATACCTTTGAAAGTATGTAAATTATCATAAAAGGAGAGAGGGGAGGAGAGATTGAAGGTACATGTAACAGGGCAATTCCACCATAACGGAATTACATTCAGAGACGTTTTTTGCTCATTATTTCATTCCCTGCGCAATATTCTCATGACTTAAGTAAATTTTGATACTTATATAAGTTGCACGGGTAACCAGGCTACAACATGATAGGGAAATGGTTTTATATCTTCCATGTGTTGTTGCACACTAGACCAATATGTGTGACCGTAACGGAATTACCGGAGAATGGAGTTTTTTTGTTGCTACAAGTTTGCGTTGAGTTTCTCTGAAATATAAGACACTTTGAAACTGATTTTATGTATTTTTTCTATCTTGATAATGTCAAGTTCATTTTGGAACAAGTACGTGCATAAACAACACAATGATAAGTTCACAAATTCACTTTTTTGAAAAAAGACCACTGTAACGGAATTACACAAATTTGTAACGGAATTACATCTCTGAAAGTTACAAGGAAAACTCAATTATTTTGCACTCAACTTTTCTTACATGCTAATGCAAACATCAAGGCTATCTAGCACTTGAATATAAACCATAATTTGACATATCTGTAAAGCAATTTTTGAACTTGTTATGTGTAAAATAAATGAAAATATGGCCAAAATACAAATAAGAGTGAAATTTGAAAAAAATATTGCTAAAATCCAGCTTTATTTCGGTTTATTTTCAGCTTCATATTAGTAGGCAAGAAATTAAAAAGGATTGCATCAATTTAATGAAAGAAAAATCCTAGGAAATATGTCCACTAATGTGTGTAACGGAATTACACAACTTGAGCAGTGAAATCAATTTTTCCACAAATCGGTACATGAACAACAAAGAATTCACATTTTAGCTTCAATACTTTTCAAAAATCAATAATTTGACAATAATAACCATATTTGAAGAAGAAAAAAGCAACATTTTAGAATTTTTCCTTTACTTCAAGAAAAAAGGTTAAATTGTGAAAAAAAAATGTACTACATTATGTGACATGCTAAATAACTGCACACAATCAATATCAAGCAACATTTAAACAATTACAAATCACAAACAGGTCAAATCATTCAACTTTCAATGCTATAAAGCCTCGTAAACTTCCTGAATATTGGAAATCTGTGTGAATGGAAATGCATTGTGAATGGGTAATTCCACTGTTACAGAATGACAAATAAGTGATTTTTAGCTCTGTTTTCTTAATCATATTTAAAATTCCTTTCACTTTCACAGTTTTTAAAACTTTAATAACTGGCAGGGGTACTAGAGGTACAACAGAACCCAAGATTGTTACAAATCTATAACACTGTAGCGTCCAGAGACCAAAATACAATCATAACGGAAAGGGGTCTTTCATTCAACACTAACTACATGTATGTAATGATTTTCTGCAAAAGCTACCACAAAAAATTCTTCATTGGTGATAAAAACTTATCATTTAAGTTACAAACTTGAATTTGGTACATTTTTTTTCCAGAAATGATCTATTTTAACCTCTGAAATTACCTTAAGACAAACGAATGTCACTGTAACGGAATTACATGTACGCCTGTGAAATCCACCCATGAAAATGCAATTTCTTGGTTACATTTTTCTGCTTTTCTGCTTATAGTCATTAGTAAAGAATGTGTATGCATTGTTCATCACAAGCTCTTACATAAGGACCAGAAAAAATCCTGAAGTTATGTGTGTGCGTAACAGAATTATAAGAAAATTGAGATTTGTTATATAAACTCTTGTTATATTCTAAAATTATTCTTTAAAAAATTCATCCTAAATTGATCTTAATTTACTCTCAAATCAAATCAATTTGGAATGCGTTTTCATCCATTCCTTGAAATACGTGTATAGATGTATATCGGATATAAACGTATAATTATGATCCTCAAACAAAAAGTTGGCATATAAAATATAAATATGGAATTGCCAAAAATGAAAGACACCTTTAGGAATTCCCATTTGAAAATGCAAATACTTTGTACATCATTCTTCTTTGATCTGCATACAGAAGCACACTGAACACTCAATGTATTCTGACTTTATGATAATGAATAAAACATGTGTATCTTAGCCTGTATTATGTTTAGTTTTGAATATCTTGAAGCCTATTCTGTATTTATGTTTAATTTTATATGCTTCAGTTTAATACAAATTTACATAATTAATGATGAGTTATGAGCCTTTAACTGATCAATGATATTCAAATCTACATACAATTACAAAATTATTAATATTAAATCTCCTTGAAAGTTGAAGGTATGATTTATATCTTAAAATACATGAATGTAAATTAATGTGAGAAAATAAATGTAGCACCAGTGTCATACTAATCACTGGATATTTAAAAAAAAATTGTATTGTTTTTGTTTTTCCCTTTCTAAAGTACAAACATGAATCTGCTGCATCTTCATAATTTCAGTCAAGTGGTTCTTGCTGGAAACAAATTTAATGATAGAACATTATCATCTCTATTATGTTCATGGAGAGATTAGAGAAATTATCTATCGTGTATCAATTTAGTTAAATCACCATTGATGCAATATGAAGCATGTGGGTACAATGAGTCACATAAAGTAACATTGTACAGTACTTGTATGACTTATTGTCTACATGGCTACAGTTCATGCTATTTAAAGGGTATTTATACATTGAGAACAAGACATTTTTTAATTTCAGCAATATCATTCAATACCTTACAAACCATGTGCGTGTAATTCCGTTACGTAACGGAATTACTAATACCGTTACGCCAATTTTGGAAAAAGTAGTGACATTATTTCAGAAAATTATGTTGGAAGTTCTTAGGACTGTGGTGAAGGAAGAGAATTCACAATGACATGACTTAAGAACAAGTAATAAGATATTGAGAAAAACTTATTACGTTTTATCGTAACGGAATAACGATCAAATATGCATAGATTTCAAAAATTTCTCCAAAAAAAAATGCAATGAAGTTACTGCCCATGCTTTACAATTTGTGATTGTTGCTACATTGTATGGAAAATATGAGAAAAAGAGCAGAAACAATCATTGAATTAAAAGATTCACTTCATTTTCATGAAATGAAGCTGATTTATGAATAAAAGGTCATAAATTTCTGTTCAATTCAAGCAGAAATATTTGCAAAACCAATAGAGCTATACACAAATGGTTTTCAGTTTCCTAAAATTCAAGTTTTCCTCTATCGATAACAGTTTGATTTAGGGAAGATTGCTCAACTTTGAGATGTGGTGTTTTTGCCTTCTCTCATACGGAATTGCCCAACAGTGATAAGTACAGAAATGCCACCCTTCACAAACCAACAAAATTTATTTGCGAAGCCAATTCGTGCAGCAAAAGTACTCTTTACGTTTGCATTAATATAAAAGTTGGTTCAGTCGATCACACAGCGTTTTTATGAGTTTTTACAATTTTTATTTGTGATATATTTAAAATATGTTACTTTAGTAATAGTTTATCATGGTTCAACGTAATTCTTTTTGCCATTTTCCGACCCATACTACATGTATAGGGAAGGGGGGGAAATGTATTGCTTAGAAAATGAACATGTCAACATCCTGTCTGTCCGACCCTCAACCAACGTGGCTTCTTAAGAAACATTTTCTTCATCACTTCAATCAATTAGATGATTTTCATGATGAATAATTGCAAACAATCATTTACCGTTTTCCCCTTCAAACTTCAATTATGTATTTGAGTTGAAATATAAAGAATTTCTGATTGTCTATCCTTATTTTTTTCAATGAAAACCTTACAAAAATAGGCCAGTGTGAAATAAGCCCTAGTCTACTTGCCTGGGGCCCCCAAATTATTTCTAAATGCATTTTTTACTTGCATGACTGGGCAACCCAAATAGACAGACTATGTAATCATTTTCTTTGTTTTGGGCCACTTAATTGCAGTTATGGGCAAGCAAAACCAAAAAAAAGAGTCTCCATTTTAATCATAATGCCATGAGTGTCTAGAAACCCTGTATTACGCGCTTTATAAATGAAATCTTATTAATATTATTCTGGCTAAAGGGCAAAGAAAATGGGATTCCAGCGGGATCCCGTTTTCTTTGCTCTTTTCAGTCAATTATATTTCTGGTCAGTTTCTCTATATTATATATGTTTTAATTAATATTATTCTGGGTATGGATGGCTACCCATTTAGAAAATCAAATCAAATTTATGCAGAAAAGTGGTGATGCTTCGAAAACATGCAATCATAAGTAATGTAACTTCTAGTAACACAGACAATAATGTGGATTCAGCAGTGTCAAAACAACATTTACTGACAAATTGGAAATTACAATGTACGATGTAAATGTACCTGGGTGCGGATCATGGATGATCATGGATGGCCCATTTAGAAATTGAAATCAAATTAATGCAGAAAACAAGAAAAAACAGTGATGCTTCAAAACGTGCTTGCAGCATGATGTACTGTAACTCCTAGTAACGTAGGAAAAGTACTGTGGCTCAATAGCTAATAGTAAATGTCAATTGTGTGACTTCTGCGAAACTGCACATCCGCACTGTGCTTACTTTTAAAGGGATAGATCTAGTTACTTTGTTGACATGTGCAAAAAATGAAGGGTTGATTAAATATTCTGTATTCTGATATGTCCACTGAGTGACGTGTACGGAAATTCCAAGGTGAATTAATTAATGTCATATGACCTAGTAATTTATGAGCAAAAGAGCAAAGTGATATTTGCTATTACTTTGTACACAGTTGTTATTATCCAGTGGATAACTAAAACTCCAAACACTTCTATCATAAATATCTTTCTAACAAAAGGAAAATTGCGAAAACCTAAACCTCTTCCATGCTTCTTTTGGTACAACAATCGAACAATGTATGAGAGAACCACTAGAGTTATAAGTAAGTTGTGTGGATTTTGACAATGTCACTAGATCCCTATGAAGGAAAGCTAAGTGCTGGCTGAACATGGATCCTGATACTTGTGAATATTTTCTCTTGGGTATCATACAAATTGGAAATTATAGTACCAATGCGGTTACCATATTGTATTTAAATTACATTTCAATGTACATTTCAATACTTTATCTGGAAGATTTTGTTAGAAACATGCAGAAAGTATTCTAAGGATTTCATATCTTATGAAGATATGGGGGTGTTTTGCAAAGATCCTATTCTCTAAGTTGGACTTAAAAAGTATGGAAAGCCACTAGTTTCTTTGAAAAATTGTTGTAAAAGTCCTTTTTCATCTATAGGCATAAAATGTTGATTAAAATCATTAATAATTTATATTATCAAGGAGATTTGATGATCTTGATGCAACATTTATGAAAAGTCTAAAATTCATGGCTTTGTGCTTTTGAATATATTGTATTCCAAGGCTACAAATGGCTTTCCATAATTTAAGTCCAACTTAGAGTTAAGTTCAACTTAGGATCTTTGTGAAACACCCCCCTGAGTGGGTCATACATGTATGTATGCATGTGTTTTTTAATAAGCTTTTTTTTTTGGGGGGGGGATATTAAACTCAAGCCCCTTTTTAAATTAAGAGGACAAATTACACAATCATACAAAAATGAAGAATCAATCAAAATTTGCTGATAACTAACGTTAATCATTAACTTTAGTTAATGTTTAATCAGATCGATGTTATGGAAGAGCATTTTCTTTCAATTCAATTTCATATCATTTTTTTATTTCCAATTATTTAAATGCCTTGTGCGTTGTGCTCATCTGACAAAACCTTGAGTGTGAGCTGAAACGCACTAGACAATAAATGTGAATCGAAATGTATATATATTTATGCGACATTTCTGAAGAAATTTCTATGATAACAAGTTGAGGCACAATTACATGTATATAATACAAATTCAAGGTACAATCTACTTACCCACAGTTAAACTGGCGACAATAAATCTGTGCAGAGCTGCACAGATTTTATCCCACAAAATGCAGTGCTGACACACTAGAATATATTCAACCTTGCCATCATTGTAATACAATTTACAAAGCTATGAAGAGTAATTCTTCTCAGAGTGAAAGGGTATATTTGTCGCATTGTCTACAACCGTCCGGGTGTTGGCTTTTTCAAGGAAAAACTGTCAGATCCCAACAGATTTTCTTTCCACAAAATACAGCAGTGCTAAATCATCATTGGAGCTCCCTTATTCTTCTATTATCATGAAAATACAAAGCTAAGATCAATTCTTCTCCGAGTGAAATGTAGTGTTTGTCTCATCGCATTCAACAAGTGGGCGTTGACCTTTTTCAAGCAAATATGTGCAGAGCCACTCAACAATTTTCACAAAATACGGTTGTGGCACGCTAGAAGGTATTCAGCCTCACTGCCTCATCATTCTATAATATTATTTTAAAAATACAACAATTCTTCTCTGAGTAAAAATGTTGTGTGTGTCGCATGCACTGTCTAGAACCAGTGGGTGTCTGTCAGAACCACACAAATTGTTTTCACAGAGTACAGTTGTGACACACTACAATATTCAACCTTGCTTCCCCATCATTCTATCATATTATCATGAAATTACAAAGCTAAGAACAATTTTTCTCCAAGTGAAATGTCACGTTTGACGCATCACTTTCAACAAGTGGGCATTGGCCTTTTCAAGCAAATCTGTCAGAACCGCACAGATTTGCTCTCCACGAAATACAGCAACAATCAACCTTGGAGCTCCCATATTCTTCTATTATTATAAAAATACAAAGCTAAGAACAATTATTGTCCCAGAGAAATTAAGCGTTTGTAGCATTGCGTGAAGCAGGTGGGCATTGGCCTTCTCTTGAAAGCAAACTGCTTTTTTCCCCTTTTTTTTTCTTTCAAAATATAGTTGTGACACACTAGAATATTAAACCTTGCTCCCCCATCATAAAAATACAAAGCCAAGTATAATTATAATACAAATTATACAAAGATAAGAACAATTATTCTCCGAGTGAAGTGTTGCGTATGTCACATCGTCTGCAACAAGTGGGCGTTGGCCATTTCAAGCAAGTCTGTGCATAACCTCACACATGTCTTTTCACTAAATATAGTTGCAACACGATAAAATATTCAACCTAGGTCCCCCATCATTATGATGCAAATACAAAGATAAGTACAATTATTCTCCAAGTGAAATATTGCGTTTGTCACACCGTCTGCAACAAGTGGGTGTTGGCCTTTTCAAGCTCTCAATGCACAAAAAAACCTTCCCCTTTCCTCTCCTCTTTCCTCCTTAAAGTGTGCCTCCTCGCCTCTTGTCTCACTGAGCATTTTATCAGTCAGCTAACAAAATTTATGCAAGTTCGAAGAAGTGCTGTAGACAGTATATAGTTAATACATGCAGTCTTTATTTCCCCAAAGTGTTCACCAGTTAGCCAACAAGATTGATGCACCTACGGCCTTTTATTATTTCCCGAAGTATTCATGAGTCACCTGACAAAATGTATGCATGTGAGAACGAGTTACATGCCGCGTTTTCCCCTCCACGAGTTTGCCGACAAATTTGATGCACGTGTGGCCTTTTAATTTCCCAAAGTATAATGTTTTGGTTAGCTGACAAAATGTATGCAAGCGAGAAGATGTAGTTGCAGATGAAGGCTTTACTAAATTCCAAAGCATTCACAAGTTGCAATGTAGTTGACGAGATTGGTACATGTATGGGCCTGGCCTTTTATTTCCAATCAGTTAGCAGTGGCATAACGTAGTTGGACTGATTGGGGGGGGGGGGGGTGGTGGGCACACAAAATTATTTGGGGGACACACCTAATGTATTTCTTTGTTTTTTCAAAATAATTCCCCTTATGGTTCCCATTGTTATTTTTACTTTATTGGGGGCTCCCCCCCCCCCCCCCCCCCCCCATGCTCCCCTGTTGCTACGCTACTGTCAGTTAGCATACAAAATCTATGCAAGTGAGATGAAATAAGTACATGTAGCATTTGTTTCTTTGTTTCTCCAACGGGTTCACGGGTAAGCTGATGAGATTGTTGCACGTATGGCCTTTTATTTTCCCCAAGTGTTCATGAGTAATAAGCTGACAAAATGTATGCAAGTAATTACATGCTGCCCTAAGTTTATTTCTCCAAATGGTTCACGGCAAGACTGAAGTACATTGCATTTTTTGTCCCAAAGTATTCATGAGTTAGCTAGCGAAATCTATGCAAGTGAGTCAGTGAAATAAATACACCAGGTCTCAGGTTGACTCTACCCTTGAAAATCATGAAAGAGCCCCCGTAAATTTGCATCAAGAGTATGATGCCAAACATATATTTGTTCATGCAGGCAAGCTCGTGATGCAGCCTCACAAAAATAAATTATATTTTTCTCCCCCTGAAGTGAGAAGAAGTAATTACATGCAGCCTTTTATTTACTGATGAGATTGATGCAAGTTTGGCCTTATATTTCCCAAAATATTCATGAGTTAGCAGACAAAATTGTTGCACAAATGTATGGAGAATTTCTCCAAGTATTCATGAATTTGCTAGATTGATCAGGCAGAAATGACGATTGTGACATTTATTTTACTCTCGAGTGTATTCATGAGCGAGTTGACAAAATTAAGCAAGTGCAGAGCCTTTTTTTTTTTATTCACAAAATGTTAAATGAGTTCCTATAGTTAAACTGATGCACTCAAGATTGGTAACATTAATTTTCCATAGTATTCATGACTAAGCTTACAAAATAAGGCACATGTAGGCCTTTTATTTAATTTCACGAAGTGTTAATGAGTTTCTGGCTAAATTGATGCAAATGTAAAGAATGTGATTATTATTTTCCGGTGTATTCATGACTTCCTGACAAAATTACACCCGTATCTACAGGCCTCTTATTTCATGAACTGTTCATGAGTTAGCTTGTAAAAGTGATGTAACCATTGGTGAAGAGTGAGACAAATTGTAATTCCCTACCTGTAGGTATTCATGAGCCAGCCGTTGTAATTGATCCACGTGTGGCCTTTATTTCCCGAGCAAGCGCAATACTTGTATAATTAGTATTCATGAATGCATCAGCACCCGAAATTGATGCACGTGCGATGCGTTACAATCAGTGTCGAAGCTAACTATAGATGCACACTCCATGGGGTATTGGGGTATGAGGGATTCCCCCCTTTAGGCTCCCCCTGTATAATGAAGAGGAACCACTAGGGGGGGGGGGGGGAAGGAAAATTATGCAATTTGGAACAGGAAGGGAGGGAGAGCAATAGAGAGAATAGCACAGCACAGTGTAATCACATAACTTCATGCACTGAACGGACAATGTTAATAATGTCCAGAATCAATCTAGAGTGTCTAGGGCCAAGGAGGGAGCGGGAGTAAATTGTGGTAAGGGGAACAGCAGGAATGGGGAGAAAATTGATATAAATAATCCTAACCCTAATTCTTATTTGGGTTAGGGTCATGATTCCGTTTAGGATCCACAGGTTTTAAACTTTGGTGATAGTATTCCCCCCTTTAAGGTTCCCCCTCTATATTGAAGGGAGAGACTACATGGGTGAACTGAGGTGGTACAATGTAGATCAGGGTAAAAGAAATCCCTCTTTAAGTTTCCCCAGGTTATTTGAAGGGGGTACTGCAGGGGTGGGGAGAAAGATGATGCAACTTGCAGTAAAGGGACCAGTGGGAGGGAGAGTGAACGAAGGAAGAGCAGGTCACAGTATGATGATCACATGAAGTAGCGAAGTATGGTCTGACTTTTAACATGGGGGTGGACGCCACTTATTGGAGGAAGTGGCACACTCTATAACAGATACAGATACGTTTCTTAATTTGTTCCCTCTTGTTCTTCATATTGGTTGCCATTTTATTGGGGCTGGAGGGGAGTATACAATCATGTAGATATATGCCACTGATCATACACGAGGCGGATGGACAATGTTAATAATGTTCTTCATCAGTCTGAAGAGATACCTTGTTTTCCCTCACCAGACGTCAGTGGGCGATTGATGAAGCGTTATTCTACAAGCTAATAATGTTACTTTGCGCCTTGCAGTGCATTTGATCTAAATTAACTCTCTTACTACTGAATCCTCAAATTGTAAGTAACCAAATTTATTGTGAGTACAGACGTACATGTACAGTTGTTTAAAGCCCAACTCCAGTTTCGGGAAAGTAGCCGAATACATCTATATTGATCAATATTGTTGAATATGTATTGAAATAGGGCTTGTGTGGTAAAATCCGAACCTAAGCATCGTTAAATACAGAAATATCGGAAGAAGTCCAATATCCGCCTGTGAAATTCATAAATCCACCGCCCGTTCAGTCCTCAGCGCCACTAGCGCTGGGGGAGATATCGACAAGCTAGGGACAAGCCGGTATAGCGCGACACCTCGTGTACACCTCGTGGTCGTAATACACGTAGCGTATGAGCGATTCCGCGCTGGCGATATCTATCCGGCCCTAGATCAATTTATAATTTTGCAAATATATCAATTAGTAGGCGGTTTCTTGGCCAAATTTGGATAATCCTATATTAGTACAATTATATTCTTTCACATTATTGATAAGAGCTTCCATTTCATTTTTTTGAGAGGGGGGCGTTTCCAAAACTGGACTTTACCTTTAAGAGAATGTCACTCTATTCAGCACTCCATGGTCTCAAAGATACTTGAGCTGGGGTCTACAATTATGGAGTATAATTAATATACAGTTTGTCATATATATATATACCAAAATCCAATAAATCCATAAATGGGGAACATGCCTTCCAAGTGGCTCATGGGCTCATGGGTATTGAGTAGAGCCGAGTCAAACCGGATATTTTGCATTTCGAATATGAGTCGTGTAAAAACGGTCGGATATCGAATATTCGAAGAAAAAAAAAAATTTTAAAAATAAATAAATAAATAAAATAAAAATAATCATTTATTTTTTTTTATTTTTATTTTTTTAAAATAAATATTCTGTCCGTTTTTTTCAATTAGAATCGACAGTACAGTGTGATGTTAGTGTACAAACTGCTGTCAAGATGAAATACTTTGATATCTCATCATAGATTCTTCTAAATTTGGCACTCACTATACAATCCTCTTACCAAGGCTTTGGTTTATTATTTGTTTTGTTTATTTGTAATTTATGTAAAATACCTGAACTTTTAACTTTAGCAATAGATAAGCAGGGTTCCATGTGCCATTTTCTGATCGAATCTATCGAATGGGGATTACAAAATTAAACGGGGAAAAAAAAAATAATTAAAAAAATGTAAAAAAATAAAAAAATTAAAAAAAAAAAAAAATAAATAAATAAATTAAAAAAAAAAAAATCGATATATATATATATATTTTTTTTTTTTTTTTCTTCGGATATTCGTATCCGAAAATTTGTATTCGGTATCCGACCTTCACGGTTGGATATCAAATAGCCATTCGATTTGACTCAGCTCTAGTATTGAGAAGATCATATACGTGTACAATAACTAATTTCCAATTAAAAATGTCATGTTTACCTCAAAGCTTCAATGGCATCATTTCCATGTATACTGCTGCTTGATTCGTCTGAATAGCTCTGCTCACTCAAGTATGAAATTAGATGATGATTCAACATTAGACGGATGGAAATGTCAATCACAATCCGTCTGGAAGTCTTTTCATGCTGGCTTGTCTGTTGGACACAAACAAAGATGGACAAAAAATAATGTTAAAAACCCTTAAAAGTAACAATTCTAAAGAAAAACATAAAGAGTGTGACCCCCCCACCCCCCAACAAAAAAATTAATAAATAAATAATAATAATAATAATAATAATAATTAATTACAAAAAATATATTTAAAAATGTGCAGGCCTGACAATCTGTTTGACCACAAAATGTCATAAAACTATAGTGTACTCATTGTAACGATACACATGAAAAGGACAAAATGAGTGCACTTCTGTCATGTACATTTGAAATGAGACATCGTCTGCTAACACTTGATCTGTTCAACTTGTGACGTCACTAGAACGATTTGGGTTTTCTGAGTTGGGTTTTCTAATTGCTTGTTCGGTTGGATCTCTGAAGGACATAGGACTTATAACTTATATAATAATAATATTTAAGCCCATAGTTCTCTTATTATTTAAAAATTCCAACATTGTAATATTCTTTGAGTAGGTACTTTAAATGCTTCAGGATATTAGTCAAATACATTTCGATATATTGTGTAAGCGGCAACTTTTGAGTCTGCGTGAGTATGTGTGTTTAAGCAATGCTCGAAATTAACTTTTTTTTGCTGGTGGCCCGGTCGGGCCAGTAAAATGAGTATTTTTCCAAATTTGGTGGCCCAAAACCAAAATCTACTGGCCCGAAAAAATAAGGAAAAACAGAAGTAAAATGAATACAATAACCAGAGTAGTTTCAGGGTACTAGGCAATACTTTTTTCTTTTGTTTTTTTTTGTTTCATTGTAAGATTAATTAAATAAACATGAATTAGGATGAATGTGTTTGTGTCATGTCTTTTTATTCATTGTCTTCATCAAAAAATCACAGCATTTGAATACACACGAGTGACAATTTCACTTCCAAAAAAAAAAAGAAGAGAAAATTCAATTTGACCTCAAAATTCTGTGCAGTGTTTTCGGAACACCTTAGACAAAAGACATATTTTAAAATTGTGATATTTTTAGTAGTAATATATGAATATTCATGAGCAGCATATATATGAATATTCATGATGCTCATTAGATATGCAAAATACACAAAATAACTGAAATTACGATTTTTAATATGAAACTCTTTTTTTATAACTGATTAGAAAATGAGTACTGCTGCTCAAGAATGTATGAATATTCATTAGCAGCAGTGTTACTTGCTCAATTAACTTGCCACTATTTAACTAACCAATATTTTGTATGTGAGAAAAAGGGTATAAGTTGCTAAATGCTACATTTAAAAGCAAGCTCTTGTCATGACCTAGTAAGGACTAACCTAGACAGGACTAAACATGACTACAGACACGGTATAAAACATTTAAAAAAATAAAAAAATTTTTTTTTTTTTTTTTGCTGGCCCGATCGGGCTACCAAACTTTGAAATATGAGTTTTTTACTGGCCCGACAGCAATTTTTGGTGGCCCCGGGCCATCGGGCCTATGTCAAATGGACACATTTTCCCCCTACAAGTTTCTATGGCCTTCAAAATGGCGTTCAAGCAACAGGGGGAAAAAGAATGTCATTCTGACCTGGGGTGGGAGAGAGGGAATGGGGGGGGGGGGGGGGGGGGGGGCAAAGCCTAGAAGACTGTGGGGCCAAATGCCTCCATACTCTGCCCCCCACCGCCCCCCCCCCCCCCCCCCCGCCCTACCGGCCACCCCCACTGGCCACCACCCACCCCCAGGAATTGCTACTCACCATTCACAATCTGGACAATATATAGAAAATGCGTTTGTTTAAAATATCAGGGCAAGGGTAATGCACACGTATGTATGGACAGTAAGGTGAGAACTATAATCGCCAATTTATGAATAAAATATTACCCTAGTTGAGGGATGGGCTGAAATCGGATTACAGTCATTCAGCAATACTACTATTCTAACAATCAGACAGGCCTTTGTCATGTTAATGTATTGTATTTTTGCTTTGAAAATTTAGCATGTACATGTACTATAATGGACAAATTTAAATCAGATGCTAATTCTAAACCCATTGCATTAGAATTACATATTTTTTGTATGTGTTCAGTATAAAAGCTTTCACTAACAAAGAGAGCTGATGAAGTAAAAACTTTTAAATCCCTAAATAATGTTTGCAATTTTGCATTATATAAATTCATAAATTTATTTATTTTATATTTATTATTTGCACAGAAAATTATAGTGACTACTTAATGAAACAGGAATAGTTGCCACTGTAGCAGCAGACAGGTGACCGGTTGCATAAAATTGTGCTTTTCAGCAGGATAATGTAGATGGCTTGAATGGGAAGATAACAGTTTCTGGGGACAAATCTAGACTCTGAGACAGTACCGCTGAGGTGCATACAGCGGTATGTACACGCTCAGAGCAAAAACAAAGATTTCAAATGGTGCAGCAGGCGAAAGAAAGTTTGCAGTCCACAGCTTGAAATGAAATACCGTAGAACACCATCGTCAAGCACCCCCAAGCACCTATACGCATCTTGCTTTTAAAGACGTTTCCATGAGATTCACCTCCATTATTATCCTCATGAATATTCTTCACCATTATTTGCATTCTTGATTAAAGTTTCCCGTTTGGACAGAGAGCGGGCGCTCTTTAAAAGCAAGATGCATATTGGTGCGTGGGGGTGCTTGACGATGGTGTTCTACGGTATCAACTTCAAACATAAAATGGAGACCATAGAATCTGTGATTTTATCATTTGATGAGGGTCGGTATGTGTAAAAAACTGTTATAAGACTGTGATTTGTCTTAACCCTAATAAGGCCGGGGGGGGGGGGGCCATAATGGCCCCCCCCCCCCCCTCCGCGATTTTTTCAATTGCTCCAAAACGCGGTAAGATGACGCGCCGCTGCTTGGTGACTTTTTTGGGGGGGGGGGGGGGGGGGGGGGGTCTTGCGCATATTTTAAAACAACAATTTTGAAAATCGGACCTACCGTTACGAAGTCACGTGACCTTTTGTCTATGCATGTCAGCCCGAAAATCGCTCAATTTCGTGATTTGTGTACAAAACATATATATGGAAACATCAGTTTTCGTAAAAAGAGGTATTTATCATTGGTTATTTGGTCTTGTTTACATTTTATATGTTTGTTTTGGGGTACAAAATAGTTGAATTATAGTTAGAAATAAAATAAACAACAAAAACAATAAAATACATAAGTAAAAAAAAAAGAAGAAATAAATAAGAAATTATAAAAACAATAGAAAACATAAGGAAGAACCTGGCTATTCCAATTTTTTTTTGTCGTATTATCATTCCAAATGCTCTAAAGAATATATGTAGTGAAAACCAATGTTTAATTATTTATGAAGAATATATGATTTATGGGTAAAAATATGAATTTTATGACCTTATTTCCATAAATTACCATAAATATGCAAATTAATGAATTTTTCAAAAAATTAAAATTATCATTGTATTCTATACACTTCACTTATCATGCGTGCAAATTTTCACGGTGATCGGCCGCTTCGCAGCTGAGATCTTAAAGGTAGTTCAGATTCGTCAAATGAGATGCGCGGCGCCATCTTGA